>SNQJ01S0033673.1:174468-186834 GCA_010110895.2 Picea sitchensis | reverse complement strand
ATGGTGAATGTCTTGGTATATTTGGAGTTTAAGGGTTTATTTATGAAGTTTTACATTTTATTTTCTCTTATGTCTACCAAGGTTTACTACAACTCCACAAAGCATCTTACACCCTTTTTCAAAGAAAACAAATTACACACCTATACCATTAAGTGTGCTTATTGATATTAGGTTTTGTGTCAGACCCGAAATGTAGAAAAATCCACTAATCCCTTTTACTCTTCCATCAGGGAATCTTATCAAGGCTCTACCACAACCAACTATGATGAGAGCAAAGTCACCACCAAGGTATACCATCCCACCATCATATTTTTCATACACTAAAAACTAGTGTCAATGGGAAGTAAAATGGAAGGAATATTTAGAGTCTATCATCCATGCACTCTAGCCTGAGCGATGGCTAAAGTTGCAATAAAGGAATCTCCACCATCATTTTGAGAAGATTTTTTAGATTCATCCTCAGAATCATTCTTTTCCTTCTTATTCTTATTCTTCTCTTCCTGGTAGTCCCTTCTACAATGATCAACCAACCACAGTTCCAACACGTTTCCTTGGACTTTCCAAGAGACTTATGTCTCCCATAAGATTTGCATTTTCCCTTTTATCTCTTCTTGCATTTCTCCTTTGATCTTCCATGAATAACCAAGGCCTCATTGATCCTCTATCTTGATCTTCCACAACTCAAAATTTGTGCCATTAAACTTCTCCATTTCTAATCTAGATGTGCTCACCATTTCCTTGCAACAAGATTTCCTTCTATGAAAGCTCCCACTCAAACAAATATTAGATCAAAAACCCTTGTCCATAACAACTTGGATCCTAGGTGATAAGTCCCTGATACCAAATGAAAGGAATATGCTTCTTACACTCATCCATGAGAGAGGAATGTGCAAAAAAACATTAAAGAAGAATAGTTGTAAACAAATGAAATAAACAAAAAGCCATTAACAACACGATTTCCTATGGAAAACCCCACACTCTAAAGCATACTCAATGTATTATTCAACAACTAATGGTTACAATACAAATTCTCTATGCTCTCAACAAGAGTGTTCAAAAATAACATAATTTTGGAGAAATTTCGACAGTATAAGAATAAGATAAAAATTACACACTCTAAATTACACACTTTATTTTCCTTTATTTAATTACACACTCTATTTCATTACTTTCATAAATTTCTTTATTTTCCTTTATTAAATTACACACTTTCATAAAGTACTCTGTCATATATAGATATATATGTCTAAGTGTTCCAACTAGATTTCTATATTAACGCGGATAATATCAATACTCAATACTCGATTTGGGTTTTAAGTTGTATATGAACAATTATTCAATGAGGGAATTAATACCTAGGAGCCTGGAGATTATTTCTTGGAGTGCGGTTCCAGTCTTGGATTTCAGCCCTAGGTGCCTCTGTGCACAGATACTGCTAGCTATCTGAGTTGCAGGAAAGGTGACCCGCTACAATGTTGGGGTTATGGATAAACAAGAGACCTAACCTATTCATGTAAAGGGCTCAAAGGGTTACAATAGAATCGCTTGGATTTTTTTTGTTAGGATATAAATAAATGATGTCTTCTTTGGCCTGGGTTTTTTCAACAATTGTAATCCGGGATGATAATTTTTCCAAATGTATAATCATAGTGAAGAGGAATTAAGTATACCGAACAAGTAATTGTACAGTTATATAATCTACATTTATTTGCAGAGATTCTTTTGTATATATGCATGTTGAAGGTGATGCGCTTGTTGTAGTACCCATCAGAAACTGGAAAAGTTTGGCTACAATATGAAAAGAGTCTGTGGTTGAGTCGATTTGAAAATATCATGTACATCATGTTATATCGACGATCACACCAAAGATAAGTTTTGGAAGCTACATCAAGAGATGAATTTAAAGAACTCTAAGAAGGATGCCAAGAAGTAGAACCTACTAGCCTTGGACTTAGGAAACTAGAAAGGGAGCAACTTGGATGTAGATGAAAATATTGTTTCCACTACAATGTAGAAGAAGGTTAACTTGAGTAGACTTCATCACAAGCAAGAGAAGGAGATGACTAAACTCTTCTATATTAATATCCAGGTCAAAAAAACAAAGGTGTATACTCTATTCAATTCCAGTTTACAATTCAACCTCATGGAAAAATATCTAGTCAACAATCTTGGATTGGAAGTCCATGATCATCATAACCCATATCCATTGGGATGGATAAAAAAGTATGCAACGCTTAAGCACTAAACAGTGTAAGATCAAATTTTCTATAAGTGAAAACTACATTGATGAAGTGGAGGTAGATGTAGTACGACTTGATGTGCGTGGTATAGTGTTTGAAAGCCTATACATGTATATAAGGATGCAATATTTATGAGGAGAGAAAACTAGTACCACATGATCAAGGATGATAAGTATTTCATCCTCAATGAACATGAAGGTAAATCCAATATCTCTTTGGTAAGTGATAACCAAGCCAATAAATTGATCAGTTATAGTAAGAAGTTTGTATTTCTTTTCTTAAGAGAGAATCAACGAGATGATGAATTGGTAAAATTAAAGGCATATTTTGAGGGATGTACGAGAGAGAATAAATGCCATTTAGAGGAGTTGTTGCTAGAATAAAGAGAAGTGTTTCTAGAAACTAAAGGGTTACCACCTAAAAGGGAAGTACAACATGAGATACAGTTGTTTCCTAACTCCCCATTACCAAAATATTGGGCTATATAGGTATAGCTCATCTTGGAAGTAGATAAATTGAAGAAAAAAATGTTGCAACTATTGGAGAAGGAGTAATTTGACCAAGCACATCACCTTGTGGGTCACCTATCATCATAGTATCAAAGAAGGATGGGTCACCTATCACGCCCTTTGGAACTTTGAAATCTGGAACCATAATCTGTGGAATGACCTCTGAAACTATGACCTGTGGAATGACCTCTAGAACTATGACCTCTGGAACTGTGACCCCATGAACTATGACTCGTGGAACTATGACCTCTGGAGCTGTGACCGCAGGAACATTGACACGTGGAACTATGACCTATAGAATTGTGGCCCCAAGAACTAAAACCTGGTGAACTGTGACCCTAGGAACTATGACCTCTGGAACTACACCCTTTGGAACTTTGAACTCTGGAAGTATGACCTATGGAACTGTGACCTCTAGAACTACACCGTATGGAAATTTGAACTCTAGAACTATGACCTATGGAATAAACTATGGAATTATGAGTTCTAGAACTGTGAGGCCAAGAACTATGACCTGTGGAACTATGACCTCTATAATTGTGACCCCAGGAACTATGCCCATGAAACTATGGCCTCTAGAACTATTCCCTTTGGAAATTTGAACCCATGAACTATGACTTGTGGAATGACACTAGGAACTATGACCTGTGGAACTATGACCTATAGAACTATGACATGTGGAACTATGACCCCAGGAACTATGACCTTTGAAAATATGACCTCTGGAACTATCACCTGCTGAACTATGACCCCAGGAACTATGACCTCTAGAACTATGCCCTATGGAGATTTGACCTCTATAGATATGACCTGTGGAATGACCTCTGGAATTGTGTCCCCAGGAACTATGTCATGTGGAATAACCTCTAGAACTATGACCTTTGGAACTGTGACCTCATGAAATATGAACTGACCTTTGAAACTGTGACCCTAGGAACTATGACCTCTGGAACTATGACCTTTGGAACTGTGACCCCAGGAACTATGACCTATGGAATAACCTATGGAACTATGACCTCTAGAACTGTTACACCCATTTTAAAAATATGCCACAATATTCACAATGTTAGGGTGACCTCTAGAACTGTTACACCCATTTTAGAAAGAAAAAAACATTTTTCTTAGTTTATTTTAGTAGAATGTATATGTAGACTTTTAAGACTTTAACAATGAGCATGTTAGATTATATTTAATTAACTTTAACTTTAGATTTGGATTAATATTACATTTTATTAGCCTAGATTTTACTTAGTTTTGATTTTGATTAGCTAAGATTCTAATTTTTAACATAGTTTAAATATCTTTACAAATAATTTAGATGTAGAATAGAATTAATCTATGCACTTAGTTGAATTTAGATATTAAGTGTGACAGATTGGTAGCTTCAACTAGGAAATCTTTGCTATCATGAAGATTTCTTCTTTATTTCATTAGTGAATATTGTAAGGGAGACTGCCAAAGTACATGCATCTCTAGATTAAAAAGTAGTGGCCCTACTTTGGGTTAGCTTTTTGTGTTTGAATGTTGTGGTTAAGGATGTGTATTTATAAACAACATATTTTGTAAAATAGTCATTTTGCTTGTAAGATAATGAATGCCCCATCATGAAATTAGTTGACATTGTTTATATGAATGAGTTATAATTAAGTTAGTGGGTAAGTGTTGTTTATATGCATTAGTCACTACTATGTTACTGGAGAAGTATTAATATGATAGTTGCATTAAAAGTAGGTTTCCCCCTCACTTGTAGTCCATCCTATTATCAAAACAATTTTTTACTCTTTTAAGTATTACTACATGGAGATGCCTTCCTCCATATTTTAGAAATTGCAAGTAATTCCAACCTTGGGTGTGTAGGTGCGCCCAACCCTTTCTAGTATGCCTAAGGTATTGTTTAGTAGAGAAAGAGTATATAGATGGTGTTGAGTTTGGATAAGGAGGAAGTTGTATAGACTGTCGAGCAAGTATTGGGGAGGTGGTTGGATGATGTGTTGAAACATAGGATATAAAAATTTGGAACTCATCATGGTGGAATACATGACACATGAATATGGTATTCTTGAATCAATGCAAAGATGCATTGAGTAGATGTGCATGAATAAATTGTGTAAGTGTGCAAGTTGTGGTTATGCACATGTATATGTTGGGATATATACTTGAATGAATTATTTGTATACATTATGTGAATACATTCTTTTGTTATGTTTCATTGCAATTAATATCATTACAACTAAATGATGGAGTTATTGATATATTCATGACTTTTGAGATCATTCCAAGAGTTGTTGTGGATGTTGCAGTGAAAAGATGGTATGCAAAAGTAGTCATGTTTTGATGGACTAAAAGAACTATGACACCATGAACTACACCCTTCATAACTTTATGACCCGTGGAATGCCCTCTGGAAATATGACCTCTAGAACTGTGACCCCATGAACTATGACCTATGGAAGTGTGACCCCAAGAACTATGAACCATGGAACTATAACCTCTATAAATACGCCCTTTGGAACTATGATTTGTAGAACTATGACCTGAACTATGACCCCAAGATATGACCTATGGAACTATGACCCGTGGAACTATGACCTCTGGAAATATTCCCTTTAGAACTATGAACTCTAGAACTATGAACTTTGGAACTATGCCCTTTGGAACTTTGACCTCTAGAACTATGACCTATGGAACTATGACCTATGGAATTGTGACCCCAGGAACTATGACCCACGAAAATGTGACCCCAGGAACTATGAACCATGCAACTATGACCTCTAGAACTATGACATATGAAAATATGACTTGTGGAACTATGACCCCATGAACTATGACTTGTGGAACTATCACCTGTGGAACTATGACCCTAGAAAATATGACCTATGAAACTGTGACCCCAGGAGATATGACCTTTGGAACTATGCCCTTTGGAACTTTGGACTCTGGAACTATGACCCATGGAACTATGCCCTTTGGAACTTTGGACTTTGGAATTCTAGAACTACGAACCATGGAGCTATGATCCATAGGTCATAGTTTCAGGTTCATAGTTCCAGAGGTCAAAGTTCTTGAGGTCATAGTTCTTGGGGTCAAAGTTCCAGAGGTCATTGTTCCTTGGGTCATAGTTCTAGAGGTCATTCCATAGGTCATATATCTAATGGTCAAATTTCTATAGGTCACTAAAACATAAGGTCATAGTTCCACATATCATATTTACAAGGGTCATAGTTCCAGAGGTCATAGTTTTAGAGGTCATAGTTCCACATGTCATAGTTCTGGAGGTCAAAGTTCCCGAGTTCATAGTTCCTGAGGTCAAATTTCCAAAGGTCATAGTTTCAGAGGTCAAAGTTCCACAGGTCAGTTCCACAGGTCATAGTTTTTAGGGTCATAGTTCCAAAGTTGAAAGTTTCAAAGGGCGTTCAGCTCAACCACCCTACAAAGGTTCAAAGGTTCAAGTTTTAGTACTTGAAGCAAAGGTTCAATTCAAATACCCTACAAACCCTTTGACATAATCAATGGGACATAAAAGGGTAGGTAACACAAACTCTATAAGTTTCAACACGATTATGACATTAGTGTAATCGATCAATCATTTATGAAGTCCTTAAAAGGAAATGCGATGAAAACTTTACTTAGTATGTGAAACCATATGAAAGAATTATGTCCTAATTAATTCTTTGGAATTTGTGCCACCTATGTTTGGTAGAAATAATTCTTTCAAGATAAATGCAAGCCTTGGATCCTATTTTTTGAAGGCAAAATTAATGCAAACGGTAGTAAAATATTGGTCCCTCACACTCGAATTCTACTTCAAGACTAAAAAATTTAGTGCCACAAATAAAATCAAGGTTATAGTCATGAAGGTGTCACTTACCACATAGTGTTTGTAGAAATATCATATGCATAAACCACTATGTTAAATGGAACTATGACTTGTGGAACTATGACCTCTAGAACTACGACCTATGGAACTATGCCCTTTAGAACTATGACCTATGGAATGATAATATTTCCAAGGGTCATAGTTCTAGAGGTCAAAGTTCTGAGGTCTAATTTCCCAAGTTCATAGTTCTTGAGGTCAAATTTCCCAAGTTCATAGTTCTTGAGGTCAAGTTCCATGGGGCATAGTTCCATGGGTCATAGTTCTAGAGGTCATGGTTCTTGTTGAGTCTCCATTTTGATACTTCTAATACCCTCTATTACCCCCTATCCAAGCCTATTTTACCTATTTTATGAGTATAAACTTGATCGTTACCTCCATAGATACATTTAATGACCTTGTTCATGTGCATAGAGAGGTAACTTATGGTTAAGGCATGTTTTGTTTGATTTTCTTGAGTTAATTCGATTAAAATAGTTGATTTTGCATGATCCTAATCATCTGATCTTAAGCAACATTGATTCGGTACCAACAAAACTGCATAACATTGATTCGGTATTGCCATGTGCTATTCTGGTACAATCCTATTCTATTCCGGTACTAGTTTTACTGTGTGTATTCCGGTACTAAACAACTACCTACAGGATTTCTGTACCAGCATTCTGGTACTGGATTTTCTCCTCAATTTCCAGGCAGATGACGATGAATATAAACATATGAGGACATGGGTTTTGTCCGGAGAGGTGTTTTCATTCAGACTCATGTGCCATAATCCCACGATCATACACGTATGGGCCTCCATCTTAGGGGGAACAATTCGTTCTAAATTATTTCCAATTTTCTAGAAATTCCAGAAATTCCAGGATCATGCCCAGATTTGTGGGAAATACATTTCCTTGATTAGCTAAGTGGTTGTACTCGACCTCGATTGATGTCAAATTGTTTTTATTTGGATGGATTGTCTAGATCCAAATTTGTAATGTAAAAATCATATAAATTGAGTGATGGGTCTAAGAAAAAAGGAGAGGAATTAGTATGTTGGAAATTGGATTTCTGAACCAACTCCTTTTGTAAATTAATTTGTTGAAGATCAATGGAAGTTTGAATTAAAGGATCTTGTGTGTCTCTTAACATTTAGCATCTTCTTATCTAAAAGCTTCCATGTTGGCATCAGCAAGGGCCCACCGATCCAGCTTGGTAAGCTCATTGTAAATTATTAGCATAGATTTCTATTTTCTGTACTTCTTGTTTTGATTTCATTTTTTATTTCACTATTAGAATTGATTGAAAAGTGTGGCATAACACGAACAGTTGGGAGTCCATCATTCACATTGCATAATCCATCAAATGGAACATCTCATTAAAAATTATGTTTCCTGTGTAGAAATGAAGTAATTTCCATAATTGCAAGATTGTAAGATTGTATTAAATTTTTGTTTGTAATGCATCAGTTGATTTTGAAGTGTGTGTAGAATTAGATAAGAATTTCTTGCAAGTTTGAAGTGAGTTGTTACAGGAAATGAGATCAGACTTCATCTCTCACTTTCATGAACCATTTAATGAAGCATCTCAATTACATTGACTATTTTCTGTACTACACAGGTTTGATTGAACATAATTGAGTTATGATTGCTTTTTGTTTAAGAGTGAATTGTTGATTATTGTTTTCAATTTCTACAGGGAACAAGATCTAATTTCATCTCTTCATTTCACAAGCCTATAATGAACAAATCTGTTATTTGAGCAAGATCCTTTTCAATTGAGTGTTTGCATGAGTGCTTTACTATGAGCTTTATCTTTTGTTATTGTTGAAGTGTGCCCATATTTGCTTGTTAGTTGTTGTTAAGGACAATAGCTACAGATAACAAATTCAAAGTCCATATTTCTAGTTCATGAGCTTGTAAATGGACAAGGCATTATCTGAGCAAAATCTTTTGAGTGCATGATTGCAAGTTTTGCTTTCTAATTTATGAATTGTGTGAAGAGTGTTATCTTTGAAAACATAGTATTTTGTTATTGATGGTTTTCTTATCTAAGATATACTAGACATACATAGGACCCTATATTTTATCGGCACACATAGTGCATCAACTCTACTGATTACGAATCCCGGTTGATAATTTATGTTTGGTAATATATTATGCAAATAATTTCACCAACATTTTGGCGTCGTTGCCAGGGAGTTGTAAACGGTAATAGATAGTATTTGGATTAGATTTATTTAATTGTTTTGGATTGGTTTTATGGATGACCTAAGGGCGGAGAGAAGATGGTAAGACATGCGGGAAGAGCCCACACTTTGGTGGGGTTGCTCCAAAGTTAGGTTTTCCTCTCTTCTTTAATACAAGTGTGTTTTTCCTTTCTTTATGCAAAATTGTGTTTTCATGATGGGATAACTTGTGCGAACCGATAACCTGGTGACAATAGGGTCCCAGTAATGCAAGGAGTTCAAGTTTGGTGTGTTTGATTTTTGCAAATAGTTTTAATATTCAAATCTTTCATGATAAATCATTTTTGGGGTGTTGTAAGAACCCCCGAGTACTAAGTTGTGTTGTGAGACAGGGATCGTCAATCATCTAGAGTAATTCAAGGATGATCAAGAGCTTGAAGAATGTTCCTCCAAGAACTTTCCCACATTCTAGTAGTAGCTGGGATATCCACCTCTCAGGAAGAGCATATCTTGACAGCAGTCAAGAATTTAGTTGTCTCTCCACAAGAATATTTAGAAGTCCCGACGGATTCCTCATGTCAATTTGTTGAGGAGACTAAAGAATCATGGATAGTATTCAATGGAGAGAAACCATTGGAACCTGAGGTCGAGGATTTCTTAGCATGCCTCTCAGCAGACCCTATATGTACCCCTAAGACCAATCATCTTGAAGAAGACAATATGCATAGCATGGAAAAGGAGGACATGTTGTGTGACCTAAACAAAGAAGCGAGATGAGAATATCTTGATCCTATTGAAAGATGGTTTCAATTAGTTATTAGGTCACACCACTCTTTTATTTTTCATTATTTCTTGATCTCATCATCGAAGCAGTTGGTCCTTCATACTCTCGTATGCATTAAAATTTATATTTTAAACTCGAGTATGGATATATTTCTAACCCTATTACGCACATGACTTCACTGGAAGTATTCTTATACTTGAAGGACATTTTCTTTTGTTCAATTAGAGTAGGATAGTAAATAAATAAATAAATGTTGCAGTGTAACCTATCTTTCATACTTTTCATAAATGGGAATGTCAAAATCTAATTAAACAATCAGTTTAAGATCTTTTGTTCCGTTAGTAGATTTCTTTTAAAGTTATGATAATTTTGTTTGGAATATTATGAGAAGGGAATCTCTTCATCCTCCGAATGCACACATAATACTGGAAGGATTTCAAAAGTGGAGAAGGCATCCTTGTCAACAAAAGATAATTTCTATCCTTTAAGAAGATATTTTCACATTTAGCTCTATATTATAATGGGTGCACTTGTCTTATTACCTCATCATTTTGAAGAAGTGATTGCTAATTAAAATATCCATTGAAAATTGGTAACACCATTATGTCAAATACTAACCTAGTTGATTCAAACAAGTTTTTATTCAAGTTTATATTTACAAGTTTCTCTTGGGAGGTATTGATGAAAACCTCATGTGGTGGACCACCCTTGCAAAACCTCAATGAACTTTTGTGAGAACCCTAATGGGATTAACTAGAGGGACCTCTTAATCATTATCCGAGATGTTCCATTATACATTGAATATGTGAGATTTAAGTTGAATGTGGATGATGTCACCCTTTGGATAATTGCAAACAATTAATTATGTTCCTAATAACACTCCCATACCACCTGCCTTCCTTATACTCTAAAACTGTTAATGAGCAGTATACGTAATTCTAAATCTTTGGAGTAATATAATAAAAAGGAAGCATCAGGAAGTACAAGTAAACCCATCGGGGTACTGAACAGGCCTACTGGCAGAGGGGCCATGCTTGTATGGTACTAAGGTAAACCTGTGGGGGTACTGAACAAGCCTGTTGGTAGTGGGGCTATGTTGGGTAAAGGGAGTTGAAAAACATAAAGTGGCACACTTAAAACTGAACAAAAACCCTTGGGTCTCATTCTAAAGCATTATCAAATCAAGGCTAGGAGATGACCTTTATATCTCTCGAATGATGTTCTTAAGAACCTTCAAGTATCCACTTCAGAGTTATATCTTTAAATAAATAGGTTTTCATGAGAAGTGGGACCCTCAGTATATGTAATTCACCTTACCTAAACAAGAAGAGCTTCATCTCTAAAAACTTGGATAAGAAACAAGTTAATCATCTTGGGAGGTATTCTCTTATGTGTTCCTCTCTTCAAATGAGATATAAAACTATTCTATATCACTTTTACTTTAAAAGGTAATCTATCCAAGGAGGCCTATTAGTCAAAGTCATTTTGAAAACTCTTGGCCACTTTTCTATAATCATATTAGAGTTACAGTCAACCCTTTCTCCTAACTTTGATCGAAAACAGATTGGATAAGACTTAGCTTCAGGGATTTGTTGATCGAGTGAAGAGTATCATCAATTGTGAAATTTTGAATATCATTGTTGCATGAGGACATGCAATGACTTAAGCATGGGGGAATGTTGAGTCTCCATTTTGACACTTCTAATACCCTCTATTACCCCCTATCCAAGCCTATTTTACCTATGTTATGAGTATAAACTTGATCGTTACCTCCATATATACACTTAATGACCTTGTTCATGTGCATAGAGAGGTAACTTATGGTTAAGGCATGTTTTGTTTGATTTTCTTGAGTTAATTTGATTAAAATAGTTGATTTTGCATGATCCTAAACATTTGATCTTAAGAAGCATTGATCTGGTACCAACAAAAATACATAACATTGATTCGGTACTGCCTTGTGCTATTCCGGTACTAGCCTGTGCTATTCCGGTACCAGTGTGACTGTGTGTATTTCGGTACTAAACAACTACCTACAGGATTTCGGTACCAACATTCCAGTACTGGATTTTGTCCTTAATTTCCAGGCAGATGACGATGAATATAAAGGTTTGGGGACATGGGTTTTTTTCCGGAGAGGTATTTTCATTCATACTCGTGAGCCAAAATCCCACGATCACACACGTATGGGTCTCCATATCAAGGGGAACAATTCGTCCTAAATTATTTCCAATTTTCCAGAAATTCCAGGATCATGACCAAATTCGTGGGAAATACATTTCCTTGATTATATAAGTGGTTGTACTCGACCTCCATTGATGTAAAATGGTTTTGATTTGGATGGATTTTCTAGATCCAAATTTGTAATGTAAAAATCATATAAATTGAGTGATGGCTCTAAGCAAAAAGGAGAGGAATTAGTATGCTGGAAATTGGATTTCTGAACCAACTCCTTTTGTAAATTCATTTGCTGAAGATCAATGGAAGTTTGAATTCAAGTATCTTGTGTGTCTCTTAGCATTTAGAATATGATTATCTAAAAGCTTCCATGTTGGCATCGACAAGGGCCCACCGATCCAGCTTGGTAAGCTCATTGTAAATTATTAGCATAGATTTCTATTTTCTGTACTTGTTGTTTTAATTTCATTTTTTATTTCACTATTAGAATTGATTGCAAAGTGTGGCATAACAGGAATAGTTGGGAGTCCATCATTCACATTACATAAGCCATCAAATGGAACATCTCATTAATAATTATGTTTCCTGTGTAGAAACGAAGTAATTTCCAT
>SNQJ01S0033673.1:140870-152002 GCA_010110895.2 Picea sitchensis | reverse complement strand
GGAACTATGACCTCTGGAAATTTGACCTCTGTGACAATGACCCTTGGAAATATGATTTGTGGAACTATGACCTTATGTTTTAGTGACCTATAGAACTATGAATTGTGGAACTATGACCCCAGGATTTATAACCTCTAGAAATTTGACCCCGAGAAATATGACCTCTAGAACTATGACCTCTTGAACTTTGGCCCCAAGAACTATTACCCTGAGAATTATGACATGTGCAACTATGACCTATGGAACTATGCCCTCTAGAACAATGACATATAGAATGACCTCTAGAATTATGATCTTTGGAAATATGAACTTTAAAACAATGACCCATGAAATTATGATATGTGGAACTATGACCATTGGAACTATGACCTGTGGAACTTTGACCTTTGGAACTATGACCTTGGGAAATTTGACCTTAGGAACTATGACCTCAAGAACTTAGACCTAAGGAACTATGACCTGTGGAATGACCTCTGGAACTATGACCCCAGGAACTATGACCTCTGGAACTTTGACCCTAGGAACTATGAACTCTAGAACTTTGATGTCTGGAACTATGACTTGTGGAACTATGACCTCTAGAAATTTGACCCAAAAAACTATGACCCAAGGAACTATGATTTGTGGAACTATGACCTGTGGAACTATGACATATGTAATGACTCTGTAACTATGACCTTTATAATTATGACCCAAAGAATTATGAATTGTGGAACGTTTACCTCTAGAACTATGACCCATCAAACTTTGACCTTTGGAACTATGACCTCTGGAAATTTGACCTCTGTGACAATGACCCTTGGAAATATGATTTGTGGAACTATGACCTTATGTTTTAGTGACCTATAGAACTATGAATTGTGGAACTATGACCCCAGGATTTATAACCTCTAGAAATTTGACCCCGAGAAATATGACCTCTAGAACTATGACCTCTTGAACTTTGGCCCCAAGAACTATTACCCTGAGAATTATGACATGTGCAACTATGACCTATGGAACTATGCCCTCTAGAACAATGACATATAGAATGACCTCTAGAATTATGATCTTTGGAAATATGAACTTTAAAACAATGACCCATGAAATTATGATATGTGGAACTATGACCATTGGAACTATGACCTGTGGAACTTTGACCTTTGGAACTATGACCTTGGGAAATTTGACCTTAGGAACTATGACCTCAAGAACTTAGACCTAAGGAACTATGACCTGTGGAATGACCTCTGGAACTATGACCCCAGGAACTATGACCTCTGGAACTTTGACCCTAGGAACTATGAACTCTAGAACTTTGATGTCTGGAACTATGACTTGTGGAACTATGACCTCTAGAAATTTGACCCAAAAAACTATGACCCAAGGAACTATGATTTGTGGAACTATGACCTGTGGAACTATGACATATGTAATGACTCTGTAACTATGACCTTTATAATTATGACCCAAAGAATTATGAATTGTGGAACGTTTACCTCTAGAACTATGACCCATCAAACTTTGACCTTTGGAACTATGACCTTGGGAAATTTGACCTCAGGAACTATGACCTCATGAACTTTGACCTTGGGAACTCTGACCTCTAGAACTATGACCCTGGGAACTATGACCTCTGGAACTATGGCATGTGGAAGTTTGACCTTTGGAACTTTGACCCTAGGAACTATGACTTGTGGAACTATTGCCTATGGAACTTTGACCCTAGAAACTATGACCCCAAGAACTATGACATGCAAAACTATGAACTATGGAATGACCTATGGAACTATGACCCCTGAAACTATGACCTGTGGAACTATGACCTATGGAACTATGAACCATGGAAATTTGACCTCAAGAACTATAACCTTGGAAAATTTGACCGCAGGAACTATGACCAGTGGAATGACCTCTACAACTATGACCCTAGGAACTATGACCTCTAGACATTTGACCTCGAGAACTATGAACTCTAAAACTTTTAATTATAGAACTATGACCTCTGGAACTATGTCCCATGGAACTGTTACACCCCTTGTTTTGACCTGTATGACTAGAATGTATTACATAATTGTGACTTAGGCTGGTGAGCAGGTCAAGTTGAAAAGGGGCTAGAGTGCCTAGGAAATGTAATACTTCGAATATATCAATAAAATACATCATTGGTTGCAGGACAGACAAGAACAAGAGATAGGGGGCTATGATTCCACGATAGAGGGGGATAAAGGGGTTAATTTTTTTTATTATTATTTTATTTACCCATATTGATTTTAATTGAGAAAATTTGTTACATGAGCTTCTTCGGGAGGCCATGTGGTTCTTGATTTCCAAGTAATTATATAAACACCTCTTTGGGATGTTTAGGGGTTCACTATTCACTCTTTCACTCTTGAATTTGGTTCCTCATTCATTGTGAATCATTGATTCACTCTTTCTCATTCATGTTCTCTTATCATGTGTATGGAAATGAATGGATGGAGGTAGAGAAACATTTTTAGATCGATATGAGGAATTATTGACCATTCCATGATGGAATGGATGCATGTGTGCACGATATTGATGGTAGTTTTAAAATAAATTTCCACAACTAAGAATCCTTGGAGTTTCTAGAATGGATATTTCCTGACCAGTAGCACTGGATCCCTGGAGAGAAATGGAACAACCTTAGGGATTGCATGGTAGAGAAAGGGGTTCATTTATTTGGGTTGTGCAGGCTGAAGGGGAAGAGAGTTGGAAATTAGGATTGTTGTATGGTTGGGAAAACATGAGAGCTTGTTATTTAATTGGTGTGTTTTTATATTTGGTTTAAGACCTATCCTTGTGTATTCATATCCTTGGCTTAGGGGTGACACTCCCGTTGAGTGTGAATGAACAACAATGTCTATGGTTGGGAGGAATGTTCTTGGTTTGCAACCAGTTGGTGAATGTTTAGTTGAAAAGATACGTTCTCTCTATGTTTTTTGTATAATTTATATTATGTTGTGTAATTATTTATCTCTGAGATTAATTTTTATGTGCATGCTTGTTGGTTATTTGTTGTGCATGGTGTTAGCACATATTTATGTTAAATGTTGTTTTGTTTCCCTTAGGATTTATCCCTTGGTGAAGAAATGTAAGAAGGGGGTTGCTTGTGCAACCCACTTTATCCTTTTATCCTAAGTTTTGATGTTTGGGTGCGTTGTGCTAATGGGCGCGCAGATCTCAGCAGATGAGATCTACATGCTCAGATCAATGGTCCGATTTCCATATCGGACCCCCCCGAAATTCTGCATTTAATAGGGGGTTCGAGTTGGTGGTTTTGAAAGCGCACCCCCCCCACTACGTGTCGCCCTCATGGAAACTCAGACCCCCCCTCCGAGCTAACCTCCTTATCGCCTACCATTACCACCATCACTCCTGCCGCCACCTATCCTCCACTCACATCACCAATGCTCATGTCTCCTTCCCACTGTCACATATCCCCTCTCTTATCTCGACACGTGTCTTCCACTTCCCCTCCATGTCACCTTCGACATATGGTCATGTCCCCTCTGACCACTCGCACCCCTCTACCTCCATGTGCCACATCACCCTCTCCCCTTTACACATCAACTCCCGCATGTTGGCACCCATGCTTTCCTAGTCACCTTTCTACCGCCACATCCTTCTGCATGGCCGCCTAGCATGTGTTGTAGTCTGCTAGTCTACACTAGTCGCCTCGACTATTCCCTGCCGTCAACATCCACGTCCGTCTGCCGACTTTCTCTGTAAGCATCCAACAAAGATCTAGGTGGAAAAGAGCAGAGTGTGGCCAACACGTTTTCAAGGTGCCAATTTGACTCAGGCCCCATCCTGATCCCAATGGAGATAGTTAATGAAAGCAGGGGGTGGTGGTTGAAACATCGTCTCCCCCCGATAAATGGAAAGACATAATGGATCCATGACTGTTACTGAGTCAGGTCCCTACTGAAGCACACTAGCATCTGACAGATCTCACATCTGATAGGAGACTGTATGCACAGTCCTCCAGAGAGCATGTAGATGTAAATCATTGAAAGAATTTGCTCGATCACTCCTCTGGTGGTCGTAGTCACTCGTGAGCATAATTAGATCATTTTTGTATTTTGTTAAGGTCGATGGTTGAGCTAGGCTCCAGTATTGTAAAGTGTTAATGAAGCTCTGGTTCTCTGGTTATGTAATTGGATTTGAGACTTCTTATTCGATCTAAGTCAGCTTTATGTTCCATCTCTTTTACCTCTAATGATGAAGTGTCCATGATTGAAGGATTCACATGGATAGTTTAAATGTATTGTGATGTATGTTTGATCTCAGTCCTGTTATAGCGTCTTCAATTTCCTGAAACTTTGAATCCAAGAGGATCTTGTTTTTTGAATTTTTGCTCCTTAGGTTGTTGGAAGACCGGATGTCCATAGTGGAACTTTACATTCTCCTCACTAATTCTTCCTCCTACTCACCTATACTACAACTTAATCACTGAAGTTGAATCAAGACCTCACCTGCCTATGCATACCAGTTCAATTTTATGAGTTAAAGCGATATCATCTCGAGTTTGCGCCCGTTTGACCTCTTTAAACTTATTCATTTTGACATATAACTTGATGGGCACTGGGATTACCTTCAACGCAATCTAAAGGTGACTTCCAGTGCTAACATTCATGGAGCCACTGTCATGGAATGAATTGAAGACTTTTCCCTGGGATAGAACGACAAAGAGCTTATGATTCTGAAGGTGCATAAGATATCAGAACCATTGAATATTGCAGCTTGCACCTGGCAACTCCACTGTGCCGAATCCACTATTTCAGTTGTGGCTTCTAGAGGCAGACACACGAGCTCCAATCCACAGTTTCCTCTAGCAACACTTGAAGCTGACCCAGAAAGGATTATCAGAAACGGAAAGACCCCTCAGGAAGGTACTTCAGTTGCTATGCCTGATATATCTGGTAATTTTTATAATCCTTCTTTAGAAACTCCAACATTTTCTTCTCATTCTCCTTTTATTCCATCTGTTGGATCTTCCAAAAGCCTAAATTTTGGGACCGTTCCTGTTGATTTCTCCCCTCCTAGTTTTGGTTTGGAGGGAGAAATCTTTGTCACTCTTGTTTCCCCTAAGGTTTCACTGTGGTTTAAAACCAGGACCTCAGAATATTTCCCC
The DNA here is from genome assembly GCA_010110895.2 of Picea sitchensis. Lineage (NCBI taxonomy): Eukaryota > Viridiplantae > Streptophyta > Pinopsida > Pinales > Pinaceae > Picea > Picea sitchensis. The sequence continues at coordinate 146,865 of SNQJ01S0033673.1, read as the reverse complement.
ACTCCGGGATTTGCCACTCCTCCCCCTGTTAGAGTCCTTGCATTTACAGAAAGGTAAACCTCTTTTCCCTCGAGCCCTGTGGATTTTTCTCCAAGTCTTCAACTATTTCCCCTTCCCCCAGAAACACAGTTCCAGTCTCCTCTGTTCAAACTTTGTCTCCTCCTCATTCCCCTCCAGTTTACATCCCAATGGCAGGTGCCAATCCACCTCGGAACAGGATGGATGCCATAGTTGCTACTAGATACACCCCTCTTGTCCCACCTTAGCCTTTGAATGCCCTCTCAGCTGGTGGCTACCTTAAACAATTTCCGAAGTTCACATGTGAGGGAGACATAACTGCAGAGGAGCACCTTGCAACCTTTTATAGTTATGCAGATAATTATGCCATTGAGAATGAATATGTGTGGATGCGAAGTTTTGTCCATAGCCTTGATGGAGAGGCTAGGAAATGGTTTAGGGCCTTGGCTCCTAGATCTATTGATGGGATTGAAGCCTTAGATGATGCATTCTTAAGACATTGGGGGGATAAAAAATATTTCCTTTACTATATTACAGACTTTGGATCACTGAAGAAGAAGGAAGGGGAATCTGTTTTTTATTTTTCAAAGAGGTTTAATAAAATGTATAAGAAGATTCCTGCTGAGATTAAACCTACATAAAACTCTGCCAGAATTACGTCTGCTAGTTCTTTTGACCCTGATTTATGCCTCCTGTTAAGATAAAGAAGAGATACTTCCTTGGCTCATATGCAAGATGCAACCCTGGAAGTAGAGTCCAATATATTGGCAGTTGAAAAGATTAGGAATAAGGCTGATAGAGACAGAGGAAAGGGGAGGTATGAAGCTTCAACCTCTGGTTCCTCTGCTGCCCACCCTCCTCTACTGCCCACCCTCAAGTATATGAATTGACCAAACTGGTAAAGTCAATCTCTGCTGAGGTAGAAAGGTTGAAACTGGAAGGGAAGCAGAGCTATAGGAATCCTCCTAATGCTAAAAATAGGGGTAACTTTAGAAGACCAAATAATACCCATCAGTTTATCCAAAGAGATCAAAGAAAAATATATAGAGATGATCAGAGAATCCAAGCCCCTCTCCAAAATAACCTTGTCACTGAGGAAGAAGGAGACGAAGACAACGTTTATCCTGAGATCCATTTTCTTGCAGATACCTCCTCATTTCCCCATTTAACTCAATCTGCCTACGAGGAGTCTCTAATGGATAGTCAACTAAATGAGTTGAGTAAGGGGGAAAAGAACAACAACAGTCCCAATAGATATAACCTCAGGTATAAAAATAAAGAAGGGAAGTCTGGAATTCCTGATCAACCTACCAGAGCAAAGAAGCATGCTAAATATGTAGTAGACAGTAGCAAAGAGAAGAAGGAAGAAAACCCCCCACCAATAGTCAAAAGCCCTGTCCCAGAAGTGAAAGAGTTTTTGAGACTTCCTTCCTCATTTAGCTTCGAGCATGAAAATAAAAAAATTAGAATCCATGTACCCCTTTCAGAGCTGGTCGAGAATGAAGACTTCAAAAGGTGCCTCTCCAAAATGTTGCAGCCCGAGCTTTCATATTATTCCACAGACTCGGTAAATCTTCAATATGAAAAGCATGCTGTCATACTGGGACCTCTGGTGGAAGATAGAGATGAATCCTCCCCTCGTTTTTATACTTCATTTAACATCAATGATAAGGTGTTGTACAACTACTTGATTGATTCTGGGGCATCTCATAATCTCATGCCCAAAACTGTCATGGATGAACTTGGATTGGAAATCACAAAGACTTACCATGACTTATATTCCTTTGACTCTAGGAAAGTGAAGTGTCTCAGGGTCATTAAGGATCTGATTGTGACTTTGTTTCAGTTGCCCATGAAAAGTGTGGTCATGGATATTGTGGTGGCTGATGTTCCCCCCAAGTTTGTATTTCTATTGTCAAGATATTGGATAAAAAGACTTGGGGGAAACTTGCAGTTGGACCTCACCTATGCTATCATTCCTGTGTTTGGGGGGGAGGATAGAAGACTTTACAGGGAAGCTCAATTGGACTACATTATTAGTGATGAATAAAACCCCACCAACCATCCTATATTTGCACTTGATACTGATTTGGGATCTAGTTTATTGCAGCTCACTGATGCTCCTGAACCTCCTCTGGAAATCAGAAAACAGTCCATTACCTTTTGTGAAGATTCTCCTCCAATCACCTCTATTTGGAAAATGTTCTTTGATGGAGCCTCTTCTAGGGAAAGTGCTGGTGTTGGAGTGGTCTTTGTTTCACCTTCTCAGGAGACCATTTCTCTGTCATACAAGTTAGAATTTGAAGCTACCAACAACGTGGCAGAGTATGAAGCTCTTGTGTTAGGTTTGAGGGTTGCAAAAGATATGGGGATTGGAGATATTTCAGGGTTTGGGGATGCTGAATTAATTGTACATCAACTAAAAAATATTTATCAAGCTAAGAATCCTAGGCTAAGAACTTACATAAATAAAGTGTGGGACCTAGTTGACAGTTTTTTCTTATCTTTCAACATTTCATTTACCCCAAAAGAAGAGAATACCATGGATGATTCTTTGGCTATTTCAACTAGTAATTTCAGAGTCCCTTTGCCACCTAAACTCAAGTATGATGTAGAATTGAAATATATACCCTCTATACCCGACAATGTTAATCATTGGAAAATGTTTGAAGATGATGTTGAGATCAAAACATTCCTTGAGACTTCTAGTGATTTTTTTGCATCACATATTGATCAGGATCATGACTCTGAAAGTAATCCCCATGTTGATGTTTTCCTGAAGAAAATTGCTAATCATCATATTGTTCAGTTGTCTAACAATCATATTCCAAAGGGGTTGGTTCCTTTGGAAAGACTTTTTGACAAGAATTATGTGGTAGTGAAAGCTAAAGGTTTAACTAAGGATGTTGATGTAGCTGAGTGCAATATTGGTACAGAGGAAGATCCAAAATTTGTCAAGTTGTCAAGCAGTCTGTCAAGAGAACAAAGGGATGAATACGATGAGCTATTAAAAGAGTTTTCTGATGTGTTTGCTTGGACATACGAAGACCTCAGAACATATGACACAGACATCATTGAACATAAGATCCCATTGAAGGAAGAAGCCAAACCATTTAGGCATAAAATGAGATAGATAAATCATATGCCGATGCCTATTATGGAGAGAGAGGTTAAAAATATTTTGGATTCGCATATTATCATTCCTTTGAGGTATTCTGAATGGGTGGCCAACCTGATTCCAGTGCGAAATAAGAATGGATAAATCAGACTTTGTGTCGATTTTCGAAACCTGAACAAAATCTCCAAAAAGGATAATTACCCCTTGCCAAATATGGAATGCATACTACAGAGGGTAACAGGTGCATCTAGGATGTCCATGATTGATGGATTTTCTGGATACAATCAGATTTCTATCTTTCCTGAAGATAGAGAGAAGACAACATTCACCACTCTTTGGGGTACATTCATGTATGCTAAGATGCCCTTTGGATTGATGAACACAGGGGCCTTCCAACGAGCTATGGACATTGCATTTATTGGGGAAAAAGATAAATTTGTGGTCATCTATCTGGATGACATTACAGTTTTCTCTAGGTCTGATAAAGAGCATTGTAATAATATGAGAAAGGTCTTCCTGAAATGCAAAAAGTTTGGTCTCTCCTTAAATCCTAAAAAATCATTGCTTGCCATGAAGGAGGGAAAATTATTGGGGCACATAGTATCACCTAAGGGAGTGAGGTTCGATCCCAGTAGGGTGGAAGCTATCCAAGCCTTATCAATCCCTAGATCCAAGAAATAAGTTCAGTCTTTCTTGGGGAAAATTAATTTTTTAAGAAGGTTTGTTTCTAATTTTCATGAACTGGTGAAGGGCATTACAACCATGTTGAGGATTTTCTGATTTTTTCCTTTGCTTCATTTGACACACTGGCAACTGTGTTATTACAAAATAATGCCGAAGGGTTTGAGCAACCAATTGCCTTTTTCAGTAGAGCATTGAGAGATGTAGAGCTAAGATACGACATCATGGAAAAGTAGGCCTATGATTTGGTTAAATCCCTCAAGGACTTCAGGGTCTATGTCCTACATTCAAAAGTCATTTCATATGTCCCTTTAGCTTCTGTGAAGGACATTCTTATTCAACCTGACATAGATGAAAGAACGAGCAAGTGGATTGCCAAAATCCTTGAATTTGATCTGGAGATAAATCCCACCAAACTGGTTCAAGGCCAAGGTTCTATTGGATGAGTCTAATTGCAAAGCTTTGGGGGTTAATTTCATCAACACCTTCTCAGAAACTCAACAAGATGAGTTGTCTGATAAAGATTCTCAAGTCAGCCCTCCATTGGCAGAATGTGCTTGGTACAAGGACATCATATATTTTTTGTTAAATCTACAGCCTCCTAATGGGATGGAGAAAAACAAGGTGAGAGATTTGAAGCTTAAAACTGTTAAATACTTCCTTATTGATCAATTCTTGTACTGGAAAGACCCTTTGGGAGTTATTTTGAGATGTTTAGACCCACGGGAAGCCCAAAGGATCATGTCTGATTTTGCATGACAGTTTATGTGGGGGACATCACTACTGGAGAACCACAACCTACAAGATTCTTAGGGCTAGCTATTTCTGGCCTAGTCTATTCATTGATGTCTGTGAAAAAATCAGGGCTTGTGTTAAGTGCCATAAATTCTCTGGAAAGCAACAACTCAAGTCTTTTCCATTGAAGCCTGTGGTAGCTTCAGGACCCTTTCAGCAGTGGGGACTAGTTTTATTGGGGAAATTCATCCTAATTCAAGTGGTCAGTACAGATGGATATTGAGTGACACAAATTAATTTACCAAGTGGATAGAATCCATCCCCACAAGGAGTGCTTCCCACAAGGTAATCATTGGTTTTCTTGAGGATATTATAGCAAGGTTTGGTTGTTCGAAAAGAATTGTCATTGATAATGTTGCATCCTTCAAGGCCGAACCATTGATCCAGTTCTGTGAACAGTTTGGAATTTCATTGATTCACTCAACTCCTTACTACCCTTAAAGGAATAGACTGGCAGAGTCCTCTAACAAGAGCCTTATAAAGATCATCAAAATATTGTTAGAGGAAAACAAGAAAGCATGGGATTCAAAGCTCAGATTTTCTCTGTGGCATGAAAGAGTGACAAAAAAGATATCTATTGGTGTCTCTCCTTTTCATCTTGTATATGGAGTTGAGGCCATATTTCCTTCTCAGTTGACCTTTCCCGTGGAAAAATTCTTTCAAGACTACCAAGTGGAACCTGATGATATGATCAGGAGAATACGACAGCTGGTAGAATTTCAACAGACCTGAGATAAGCTTATGGATAGAGCACATGACCATCAATAGAAGGTCAAGAAAGATTTTGACATAAAGGTAAGAAAAGAGGACTTCCAGCTGGGAGATCTAGTGCTAAAATGGGATGCACCCAAGTAGGGTAAAGGAAAGCATGGTAAATTTGAAGCCTTATGGATTGGTCCCTTCAAAATCCCTAAGACATTTCCAAACAATACTTACAGGTTACAGGATTTGGAGGGTCCATAATTTTTTGGTGGCCCTGTAAATGGTCATTTTCTGAAAAGGTTCTTTGTTTGAACCATGAGTGCCTCTTTCATGCCATTGTAAATATCATTTTATTTTGTTGTAATGACTGATCTTGTATCCCTAGAAGGAGGCACTGAATCTACTGGAGTTCTTAGAGCCTCACGGGGAGGTCTCTATCCCCCATGGAGCCTAATGTTAGCACATATTTATGTTAAAGGGTGTTTTGTTTCCCTTGGGAGTTAGATCTTGGTGAAGAAATGTAAGACGGGGGTTGATTGTGCAACCCACTTTATCCTTTTATCCTAATTTTTTATGTTTGGGCACATTATGATAATGGGCACATAGATCTCAACGACTAATATCTGTGCAATCAGATCGACGACCCACTTTCCATATCGGACCCCCCGACCTTCTTCCTTT
>SNQJ01S0033673.1:94745-114966 GCA_010110895.2 Picea sitchensis | reverse complement strand
GAAGGAAGATGGCATCACATATTATGATTCCTTTAGGAAACATAACGATGTCGATACTAATGTGCGTAGGGAAAGGCTCGCCGGGTTTTGGGATGAGATTATTGAAATGTGTGAGAGACATGAGCTGCCCAATGATTTTCAATATAAAAATAAGTGGATAAACGCTGGCACTGCTTACAGAAGATTTGTAGAACCTCTGGATATTGCACATTATTATCGCATGTGTAAGGGTAAAGGAAACTATCTTCCAGATGGAAGACCCACTCGTCATAAAGTTCTTCAGAAATGGATGGAAGAGAAAGAAAAGAGTCGCAGTTCAAGATGTCGGAGCGGTCGCACAAAGCTTGCATCCCTCACTCAGGACTCATGCTTTTGGGCACATGTAGAAGAGGCTTTGAAAGACTTGGAAAATCTCAAAGAAGACCAACACCAAAAGCTAGAAAGTCTTGAAATGTTCGAAGGTTATGTGACAAGAATGATCAATGATCGCAGCATTTCCTCAGATGTTTTCTTGGAAGGAAGCAGGTTCATAGAGTGGTGGAAGGAATGGAAAGAATACAATCAAAATAAATTCCCTGAATGGAGCTCTCCTTTGTATGAAATAATGGGAACGGAAAGTTGGAAGGGCTGATTTTGCGGATTATTGGATGCACGTTGTAAAACTCTTTCCAACATAGCTTTGTTCCAATTAGGTTTCTTGTTTTTAAAGAAAGTAATTTCCTTTTCAACATAGCTTTGTTCCAATTAGGTTTCTTGTTTTTAAAGATGTAATTTCCTTTTCCAACATAGCTTTGTTCCAATTAGGTTTCTTGTTTTTAAAGATGTAATTTCCTTTGCTGTAATGTAATGTCTTCATGGTCAAGAAAGAAATGCATTTTGCTTTACTTTTCTAAATGGGTAATTTATTGAGACAATCAGTAACAGAATGTCACATAGAATTAAAAATTCATTTTGCTTAAATTTTCAAAATGGGGGATTTGTTGAGATAATCAACAACTACAATATCACAGAGGCTGAGAACTGAATTTTATTCTTTTGTAGTACATGTTCTCAATGTTTGATAGATCTGCCCAACATGAGATGATAAGAGGGAATAAACTTTTGTTTAGCAGATGGCCTTGAGAAAGACTAACAGTTATGAAAGAATAGAGGTAGGTGAACAAACATTGAATGGGTGATTTTTATGCCCAGAATACAATGAATGGGTAACTTTTTTGTCTAGAATACAATATAAAATTGTGAGAGTAGACATTCTTATGTCACTTGAGAAAATTCGGGTGGATGATATCAAAAAAGTGATTCTCAACTTGAAATTTTAAACATAATTGATCTCGAAGGGAAATAAGAAAATTATTTTATTTGGTATCTAGGAAGGGCAACAAATAACCAGGCTAAAGCACTTGCGTTGTTTATGGGATTGAGACTAATTGATGAAAGGTTATATAAAAGACTAATTGTCATTAGAGACCCAAAAATGATAATTAAAACTTTGAGAAAAGGTCTTCGACAAAGTCAAAGTTCCCTTTCAAGAACGATTCTTTGAATTAGTAAAGAGGTGGAAAGATTTGATAAGATTGAATATTATATTGTCCTCTAAGCAATGAATGGAAAGGGGGATAGATTAACAAATGTAGTTTGTAGGTTAGAACAAGGAAGATGAGAAAAAATTAGGATCAAAAGAGAGTCCCAATACCTTGATTAAATCATGAAAAACAACATTAAATTGTTTTATTGGGGTGTTAATCTGCAACAACCAAAGTATGGTAAAGGAAGCCCTAATCCACAGAATAGCCAATCTCAAGACAACCAGTCCAAGCCATAGGAAAAGAAGAGAAATGAGAATACAAGAAAGGACACTGGGAAGTGGTGTGACTTCCACAAAATCCCTTGGCACAACACCAATGAATGTCGATCGAAACAATCATTGGTGTTCAATCTCAAAGAAACAAAGTCGAACCTTGATTTCGACTCCAATTCAAACAATAATAAAAGGAAACAAATAATTGACGCATAACCCACTGCTACTATCGCGACCACAAGAATCCAACCAAAAGAACTAGAGGATCTTGAGTAGGGAGTGCTCCTTTTCCATTCACAGATGTGGGTGAAGGGGACTCCATTGCATTTTATTGTTGATAGAAAAAGCCAGAAGAACCTCATCTCAGTAGAGGTCGTCAAGCAGTTGAATTTTCCGACAACGCCACACCCGCATCCATAAAACATCGGATGTCTCCACTAGGGATGTGATATTTGTGTTAGCAAGCAGTGTCACATGTCATACAACATCAAGCCCTTCAAGAATGAGGTACTATGTGATGTTGTCCCATTGGAAGTCTGTGATCTTTTGGTAGGCCAGCTGTATATGTGCAGGAATCATATTGTTTATGAGTCTCGACCCCGTAGCACCATTGTTTCTCTGGGGGGTAAGCCCAATAGGATACCAAAGGTAGTTTTGACTACTATTCCGACAAAACAGTTCTATAAAGTAATCTCTCATACCGCAAAGTTTATCCTCTTCAAAATCTGGTCGGAAGAGAAGAACATTGCAACCACTGCAGCCTTGGCCCAAGACCCTTCTATCCAGCAAGAGAAGATCAACAATGTTGTAGAAGAACACCAAGATATTCCTATTGTGCCTATCGGGGTGCCTCCACACTACCCATTCAAATCAAGTTATGATAAATCCCTCCATGTTCTTCATGTTGCATCTTCACTGACAAAGTCCTTCCACACTCAGGAAGATCATAAAACTAGATTGGTTAAACAAATCCAACCCCTCCAACAACAGGTTCATAACAACCTTCAACAAGCTAAGAAGGAAAACTTCTTCAACAAGGCAAGCAACTCACCAAGGTTTAGATTGAACAAAATCTTCCCTTGGGACTTAATGCAATGGAGACCATTGCTTCCTAAGGGGGGAGGTTTAATCCATGCATAAATCAATGGCCACTAACATATTCCACTGGCTCAAAACAAGGGTTTCCACCTTGGAAATTGTTCTACATATTTTCGGGTCCTAAACTTCTGGGGTCGTTTTGAGGCCCTAAACATCATTTTTGGGCCCGCCACTGGCACACTATAAGAATTATTCAAAGTGTGATGGAAAAATATGTATTCCTCAGATGGACCTTCCAACGAGCTATCATGTGCCCCAAACGAATATCATATGCAAAATTTATGCCCTTGGGAATTTGATGTACCAACTACCCCCATCGAGACCCACAAACCTTTTTGGCATTTCATCTTCCAGGGTTAGGGGTTTGGATTTTCTTTATGTTAAAAAGGCCTCTAGAGCCTCATTGTAATCATCAGCATATTCTTCCAAATAAGCATAGCCATCACATCTCTTCTCAGAGATAAGCTTCCACCATTCTAGTGAGTCATTCACTCTGTAATTTTGCAGTTTATGTACATTCTCTCCTAAATAAATATTGTGCATTATTGTATCACTGTGTTTATTGCAATATCTTTGTATGTTTCATTGTTATATCTCCACCTTCATTTCGTTCTCAAAATAATCTGGATTATATATATAAAGTTAAGTTTATCATTGTCTGTACCAATTTGATAAATGGCTAAGTTCTTATTAAATAAATTGATTAATTTATCTCTTGTGTCTCATGAATTGTTTGAGATAGATGTCACTATGAGTATATACATGACCTCAGTTGACACATTTAAATAATAATAAGTGAAGTTCGGATTCATACCCTATGGTTTGAACAAATATAGAATTTTAATTTGGTCTAGGTATACAAACCAAATGTGAGGAATGGGGAAATCCTTTCTAGTGGCTAAGAACAAAATTATTGGTTCTTGAATGCCATTGAGTTGTAGAATTCCTTTATGCAAAAGGTTTTGTTGAGTATGGTATGAGGCCCAATGCGGATATGCTCATATGCTCAAGAAGAGTGATGTTTTCGATGTGGTGTACATGTATTTTTTCCTAGAAAATGTCAATTTAATTTTGACAAATTTCATAGTTTTCACAAAGTACAAGAATTGTTCCAAAGTTATATGCAAAGAACTATAGTTGCATCCATCAAGGTTTGGAAAATGTAGCTCATCTATATGCAACCTTTGGTCTTCTGAACCTCCTCTTCCTTTAGTTCAGAAGAACCCTCTCAATTTTGGACTCCCATGTTCACTATCTTGGAATCAAAAGATAATTTCCAACACCCTGAGTCACTCTCTTTGTTTGAGATTGTTGTGTGCCCAACTTGGGCTCTAGGATAGTGTTGTTCCATCATACACGTGCTTCAATTTTCTGAACCTTTCCATGCTCAGTGTTCAGAGGCAAGCGAAAGAGCTCAAGGAATCAACCAAGGATCTTGGCTAGCATAACTTGATCGATATCACATTAGAAACCATAATGGTAAAGTGAAATAAATTTCCAAATTGATGCATGTATCTCTTTTACCATCTTCAACTTGCCTAACTTATCCATCTTTGTTAAGGACTCTGAATCATCTATGGAGAGTCACTACAAGAAGTTTGCAAAATCTATAAGCCAAATGTTGAATCTAAGGAGTCATCAATCCTGTATGATTTGAAATTATTACTCCTAGGGACCATTTTAATTAAGTTTATATTGCTACCAAAAGGAGCTCTCATATATTCTTTGGATTGAACATTGCAAGAGTAAGTAATTGGTTCTATATCAGATATTTGGTGTAACTCTTCCAGTGTTGGAATCCTCGAGTAGGATGGAGATACGATACTTGTAAGTATTATAACACTCATGCAAGGACGATAAACCTAACCAAACAAAACACAACCAAAATTCATTAACATAGTATTGAATTTGGAATTACTAGAGATTATAAAAAACATAAGTTGGTAGTTTATGGTTTATAGTTCTATGATAGATTTATAACCTGTGGAGAACAAAGATGACATTTGGTCTTATTTATTAAAAATGATTAAATTGATTGTACCATTGTATATATTTTTTGTTGCAATTTTTAATTAGTAATTGCATTTCCTTTGTTTAAAACATGGTGAATTTCAATTTTTTCCCATCTTAACTACTATATTGTATAAAAACTTTGAAGGTACACTAACAATAGAAAATGATTACTCAAATCCTTTTGAATCTGTATATACCATCTTCAATTCTCAAGCCAATACATATTCATTGATAGAGGATACAACACTTAATTATAGAAAGTGCAACTAAAAAAAGTCAATTTCTTTATAGATTTTGCATAAATTCTATTACTTTACATATATTCAAATAAAACCAAAAACTATTTATATGATAAGTGATTTCGAATTCCACAACAAATTCACACTAGTGCAAATAGGGTGAATGAAAAGGTAAATAAAAAAAAATGTTTATGCTACATACAAGGTGAATTATTAATTTTTATTTAGTGATCAATAATATGGAAAATTGTTTTTTTTTTTTTTTTTATTTCTCTTTCTTTTGACATGTTCTCTTGTTCTTCTAGTATAAGAGAAGAAATCAGCCAATAAAAGTTCAACCAAGTCATGGAAAGTAATGCAAATTGATAAAGCTTTATGTTTTGTTGATTGCTTTTTATAATTAAAGTTAATGTGCTCACTAATATTCCTTTTCAGTACTCAAAGATTTGAATAGTCTTTTTCTCCACTTGAAAATAGAACTTATAGTGCACAATGCATATACCATGTTGTATGAGAATGGAAGACAATAAATTAACTTTAATAAGAAAAAGACTTAAAAATGGTTGTACATAGATTCTACTAATATAGTTAAAAATGATTGTACATTAATACATTCTACTAATATAGTTAAAAATGGTTTTACATTAATAGATTTTACTAATATAATTGATTAATTTTTTAATTAGAATTTTTTAATTAGAATTATCTCATTTATATTTTTCTTATATTTTAAGATGTAGAATTCAGTTTCCATTGATTTATGAATAGTCATTTTAAATAACATCATAGTAACTAAAAACCAAATTTAATCATGACTTTCTATGATACCTATAAGTTGGTTTCATTGTGAATATGCTTTTATGTACTACTAAATTTGAGTAGCAAATCGGTGAATGCACTGTGCCATAAACATATTTATATTTTTAGTAAGGATTAAGCTTCTATGTCACCTTTGCTTATATTAGTTGAAATCTGTTTAGTTTAACCTAAATACTGTAAATGAAACATACATAAACATCCAGGTCCAGATATATTTAATTTAGTATAATGATTGTGAAATGAAACATACATAAACATCCAGCTCCAAATATATTTAATTTAGTATAATAAATGTGAAGTATGTTTAGCACTCTCCACATCTAAGTTCAATTTTGATAAAAAACAATTTGATCAATTATGATAAGGCGGTCAATTACAATAAGGTTTCACAAATCCATATGCAAACAAAACAAATATACAGAGCAAAGTGTGTTCTATGTGATGTGTGGATGAGAGCTTCTCCTATGCAAAATTTTTAAATAAAAGCAAAACTATTTATAATTTTTTTTTTTCATAAATAATTTGTATCTGAACTTTAAATTGCAAGTTATGGTTTAGGTAACCTAACCTGAATCTAATTTACTAAAAAGAATTTGAATAAACCAAAGTATATGTCCCATTTGCATGTTAAACATTATTTTAAATAATTTGTTGTTTATATTATTGAGCAATCTTTAAATTGAATGGCATCTCACCCTTCGCACGATTTAAGTCTCTTTAACTCTTGGCTTTAACTCTTCTCCGGAAACCTGGTTGCTATTGCAAGGACCGTGAGAATGTTCTTTCTGTGTTACGAATGAGCAAACGATGACGGAGCATAACTAGCCACGTGTTGCTTGCTCTGGCCACTAAACTCACGGTCCTGAACCAGAGTAAGGATGGATTTTCGACTTAGCTTAGCTTCGTCATATAATGAGTGATACAGTAGGCTAAAGATTCTAAGAAATGTAGATTTTTTTTTGGGATATTTATTTCAAATCTGGTGAAAAATTGTTGGATTTGTAGATTTAAGTGATTATTCTGTAAAATCTAAATACCATGAAAACTTTTCAGCATGTTGAATCTATTTTTGTATTCAGAAATAGATTTTAAACGAAAAAAAATAATAATTCGTATAAATTTATATCACCAAATTCCAACTAAAAAAATCATTTAATAAAATAACTAACCAAAGCATTTGTTGTACTATAGTACAAGCCCAAATGACTGTCCCAGATAATGAATGCTAATGGCTCCATTTTACTTTTGAGCCTGATAACTACCAGGGAATGCATAGGGTCCATAGCTAAACTCTGATTATGCTTGGAAGGAAGTGGGGCCTAATATAAAGTTGCAAGTTACGATGGATCGAGGAAGCATCCAAAACAAGCTCAGCTCACATCTGCATTTGCCAGTTTAGCAAGAGGATGATAGTAATTAGGGTTGGAGGGGAAAGGTGAAGGATCAAAGGAGTAGGTTAACTCGGTAGCAAATAGACTTGTTTTTCAGGTAAAAAATGGGTCTGAATTCCGTCAGATTTTCGGGGTAGTTTGAGTTTCTTACAATCAAAGTTTTATGTATTGCATTTCAAAACTTTATCCAGGGTTTTGCCCCATTTTAAACCAACTCAAATGTTCAGAAAATCGACCAAAAGGCTAAGGGGAAAGGTGAACTATCAAAAGATTAGGCTAACTCCGGAGCAAACAGACCTGTTTTCAGTAAAACAAAAAAACTTAAATTTAGCAAAATCAAAAAGTTCCAAGCATTTTAAAACCTTAAAGATTTTGTCCCATTTTAAATCAACCCAAATGTTCAAAAAATCTACCAAAATTCTGGATTGACCAGAAATTTAAAGCTACACAGCCAAAAAAAAAAAAAACATGCACACTGAAAAGGAAAAAAACACTGAGAAAAGAAGGATCAAATCCTTTATTACACACCAGGAGAATGCACTCGTCACCATGGATGCTCCTTACGCAACCCTAGAGAAGCAATCAACCGAACTAGGAATGCTCATTACGCAATGGCTAGGCAACCCTAGAGAAGCAATCAAAGTACGTCGACTTGCAAAGCCGCGTGCAATGATATGGATAACAAAGGGTAACAACGTGGTTGGGTTAAGTTAGGTTAGGGTTAAAATTTGGATATTATAAAGAAGAATTTCTTTTTAAATCTAAGAAATCGATAATTTATTAGAGTCATGCACAGTACATAAAAATAAAAGAATTTAAATAATAAAAGAGTGGTTATGTTTTTAAAAAAAGCTATGGATATAAAAGAATTTAAATAATAAAAGAGTGGTTATGTTTTTTTAAAAAGCTATGGATATAAAAGAATTTAAATAATAAAAGAGTGGTTATGTTTTTTTAATAAAAGAGTGGTTATGTTTTTTTAAAAAGCTATTGATATAAAAGTATTTAAATAATAAAAGAGTGGTTATGTTTTTTTAAAAAGCTATGGATATGTTGTATTTTTTCTTACTTATTCTCATTATAATATTGAGTCAACTCTTAATTTTAATGGTATGGTTTTCTTACTCATTCCCATACTTTATAATATTGAGTCAATTCTTAAATTCTTAATTTTAATGGTATGTTTTTTTTATATTTTAAAATGGATAATATTTTAGTTGAAATATAAAAAATTTAACATTGGATATTTGATTGATTAATTTTATAAATTGAAATATAACCAATTAGTATGGTTATTTAATTTGTTAATCTTATAAATGTAATGGATGTATATAAGAATAAAAATTAATTAATTTTTTTTTATTTAGATTGAATTGAATGATTGATATAATTGCAAATTTTGATTTATAAATTATTTAAATTACAATTTTGAGTATATAAATTAATTTAAAATAAATTAAAACAAAAAAAATAAATTTTAACCTACACATTGTTCAAATTATAATTTTAAATATCAATTCAAAATATGTTAAAACATATGATTATATGTTGTGATGTATACATGGTTTAAATTACAATTTAAACATTTAATTTAATTAAAAATAAAGTAGAACATTTAAGATGGTTATTAATAACATATATTGTTAAAATTACATAATTTTATTATGCTTTTTAATTTTTGACAAATTTGATGATAGAATAATTATCCAAAATTTTAAGAAAACTCACCAATAAGTAAATCATTTTAGCTATAAAGTTTATCATACATAAAAAGTAAGTGTCACTTTTAAGTTGTTTATACATACTTATCACTTATATATCTTCAACAATAACATGTCTTCATTCTTATGGAAAAAGCTTGAAGTAGTCTCTTAAACAAGAGCATTGAATACGGCTTATTAAAAATTTATCTATTGTTGTTATGCTTATAAAAAATAATTTTTGTTATGCTTAAAAATAATGAAAGTGTTGTATTAACATTTTGAAAGTTACATTAATATGTATATCATTATGGACATATACAGTGAGATTATGATATTAATTGGTTATAAATTATTTTTAATTGACTATAAATTTATTTTAATTAAATATTATTTTTGTGAACATATTTCATTAAATACAAATTGATTTCAAATAATTTAAATAATTAATACAATTTAATTTAAATATATTTTATTTCATTATTTATAAATTAATTGAGATTTATATTCAAATTGCTAACTATATCATGTCAATCATTAATCATTATTAATAAATTATATTTCATTACTTTGCACCATTAATAAATTATATGTCACTACTTTGTAGCACGACACCACACCCACTCTAGGAAATAATTAGTAAATCTTAATTTATGACCCATCTTTTATCCATTTCACACACAAATGTTCTCACTCTACAAAAGTGGGAAAAAATGTTTGTGAGAAAGATTGAAGTAGCCTCTTAAACATGAGCCTTAAATAAGGTCTATTAAAGACTTGTATATTGAAATTATGATTTGAATTGATTATAAATTATTTTTGATTGATGAATATTATTTTAATCATTTCATATTTTATGAAAACAAAGTGGTTTCAAATAATTTGAATAATTAATACAATTTAATTTAAATAAATTTAATTTCATTATTTTATCGTCTAATGGTTAAGAACATGTGTTTCCTCTTAAGAGGTTACAAGTTCATATCCAGAAGGGAGTAGGGTATGTATACATCCGTAGACTTTTACAAGTCAAATAACTGGACAGAGCAGGATTCCTTGTCCCACAAACAAAAAAATCTCATACACCAATTTGGTGTAGCTTCACCGTGACCTTAAAAATAAAGTATATTATATTATAGATTTAAAGTCAAATCAATTACTATCTCATCATAATCTCTAAAGAGCATTTTATAAATTATATATCATTACTTTGTAGGACAGTAAAATATAATTAATAAATTTTAATTCATAACTTTATTTTCAAATTGTATTACCTTATTTTTTTTATCTTCAACCCCTAATCACTATTAATAAATTATACATCATTACTTTGTACCAAATTACCACCCACCTTAAAAAAATAATTAATAAATTTTAATTTATAACTTTATGTTCAAATTTCACTACCTCATCTTTTTATCTTCAAATTTGATGATTTTTTTTTCATTTCAAATAAACTATCTTTCATAGATACTTTTGTTAGAGATAATGCCCACATTGATGCAATATACTAAAAGTTTGGCCATTGGTTTGGGTCGTTGGAGGATGTTGAGAGATTTTCTCAACCTCTCTCTCCAAGAATAGAATAAGTTGGATCTGACAACACTTATTTAAGTGTGATGTATTTCAGTTTAATTTGGACAATACAATTACAGTTTGTGTGAATCTTGTGCAATGAATTTTCACAATACAATGGATGCTTGTGAAAAGGAGGTGTGATCCATTACCAATGGATTATTGTGGATTGCATTATGATCCCTTCAATCTGCAATTTCTAAGATAAGGGCGTCACCAATCAAAGATGGCCACCATCCATGAATTTTTTTCACTGACTCTTGCAGAGTGCTGCTAGAGAATTGTGCTACAGAGATCACAATGTGCGATAAATTCTGAAGAACCTTGAACTGCAGGAAGGAGTTTTTTCAAGAGGAGTTTCCCAACCAACTGATGTGTTGTCACAGACTGTGCTTGCATGGAAAACGAGAGGCTTTGTTTTCATCTAGATGATGTAAACAAAAGAGCCTATTATTGATCATGGAGCCATCAATGTCATGAGAGATAAGTTGCCATTCATGCCATATGCTCGAATTTGTAGCCTCGGTATTGGAGAATAAGGTGCATATGTTCTATTTAGAGACCTGTTGCACAAAAATGAATCACCATCACCAACGATTTCTGAAGGGAATAACCATGAGGTTTCACTATTCGTCATGGAACCCAATATGTGAATGCGACTGGTATTCAAGATCAAAATTTCAGAAAGTTGTGGTTTGAAGATTATGTAAATTGTGGCTTGATGCTGTGATGAAAGCTCTATTTGGATGAGGTACCCATGTATTGTCTTTTTGAGAGCAACCTATCTTCCATCATATTGGGTTTGTTGTTGTTGTGTGAAATATTTGTTTTTTATTTGAGTGTGCAGATTTGTGAGATTTAAAGAACCAATTATTGAATAGACTAACTTAATTTAAATTTGTGGTTCTCCATGGCATGAGAACATATCGCTAATTTGATTATGTCTAAGTTTGTTATAAGTTGATGTGACTCGTCGTGCTCCGAGAGCATCATTTACAGGTTATCTTGTAATAAAAGGTCAGTTGTATGATTGACTGCTGAAAATATCGAGTAATTAGATCATTGTCCTATATAACTGTCAAATTTTGCCCTTCGGGGGAATTTAATAGATGGAAGCGTATCCATAGGATGGTTCAGTATCAAGATTGTCCTTCGGGAGGTCGAGAAGCGTTAGTTCTACAAGAACATCAAAGATGGCCAGAAGCATTTATATTTTAAATGAGTGGAATGGTAAGCTCAAAGATGAGGATGAGAAAGAGCACATTCCGAAGATTTCAGAGTGGATAGGAGTGTTGATGAAGACGATGCTAGACAAAGTTAAATTGTTGTAACCTTTTATGTTTTGTAATTTGTGAAGTTTTGTAATGTAAGCATTAAAGGGGGGTGTTAGAGATAATGCCCACATTGATGCAGTATACTAAAAGTTTGGGGATTGGTTTGGGTTGTTGGAGGATGTTGAGAGATTTTCTCAACCTCTCTCTCCAAGAATAGAATAAGTTGGATCTGACAACACTTATTTAAGTGTGATGTGTTTCAGTTTAATTTGGCCAATACAATTATAGTTTGTGTGAATCTTATGCAATAGATGCTCTCCCAAATCTCAATTAACTTTATAATGAATTTGCTCATGTACTTTATAATGAATTTGCTCATGTTGTAGGATAGTATTTATTATTTTGTCCACTATAATAATATGTAAACCCATTATGATAAAAGAGCTAGCCCAAATTAATTCAACAAATTATCCATTTCATATTATTAAAAATAAATAAATAAATACCAAATATTCTCACCATATGAGACAGGAAAGAGTTTGGAAATTTCTGTAAGGGAGACAGGATAGAGTTTGAAAATTTCTTTAAAAATGATTAAACGAAGGATCGAAATGACTTTCGTGCCACGTTCAGTTATCCATATGAATAGGTATGGTTCCAGGAAGGCAACCTGGAAGGTCTCGGATTCAAAGCAAACAGATGCAGATTTGTACGGATTCAAAACAAAGGAAGCTCAAACCCATTGTATTTGTGGGTCATTCCTTAGGAGGGGCAGTTGCAACTTTGGCCACACTATGGGTACTGGAAAAGAGGCTGAAGCAAAGTTCTCAATTTTGTATAACATTTGGAAGTCCTTTAGTGGGGGATGTAGGACTTATTGAAGCAGTTGGCCGTGAAAATTGGGCAGGCAACTTCTGTCACGTGGTTTCCAAGCATGATATTGTTCCTCGAATGCTCCTTGCACCAATCGAGTCCATAGCTGAGCCCTTGATTGCTATTTTGCCTTATTGGCAACGCATAATGGCTAATGACAGTAAAACTGTACCTGATTCTTTCATTCAAGACGCTTGTAGGACTCTTCTTAATAATGTTAACTATGGGATCGACTCTGTAAAGGAGTTAGATGGAGTTATCAAGAGAAGCCCGTACAGACCTTTTGGTACTTATATGTTTTGTTCAGGAGAGGGTGCAGCCTGTATTGATAATTCTGAGACCGTTATGAAGATTCTTCATTTGACAATGCAGAGCCACGAAAAACCTTATGAGAATATCGTACAGGGATGTTTTTCAGAGCATATAGAGTATGATTCTGTTTTGAATCATGTCATTGAAAAGTCCATAAGTGGGAGAATGACTGAAAAACCTGATTCAGAATCTTCTTACGAGATGGGAATGTCATTGCAGCTAGAAGCCATCGGTGTTGGTGCTCAGGTAAAACTAAATTCATTCATAATGTCTTGGAAGTATTATGAACTAGATCCATGTTAGACCTGTTCTTTGAAGTGAAAATTTCTCCCCATATATATGAGCATCTCCCCAGCCTGGCATGTAATCTCTTATTGTGTAATAGTTTGATATTAAACTATAATGTGAGATTAACTTTTATCTGCTTTCTGAATTTTATTTTCTGAAACGGCGAATTCAACTTTGTGCAGAATGATGATGCACCGATTGCGCTACAAATAGCAAGAGATGTTGAAAACAAGCATAACACAAACGTTGCTAAGCTGACAATTGAATTAAGCGAGAAACAATGTATTATGACAGAGCTTGAGTGGTATAAAGAGCGTTGTGAGAAGGAAGTTGGCATCACATATTATGATTCCTTCAGGAAACATAAGGATGTCGATGCTAATTTGTGCAGGATAAGACTTGCTGAGTTCTGGGATAAGATTATTGAAATGTGGGAGAGGCATGAGTTGCCAAGTGATTTCCAATCCCAAAACAAGTGGATAAACGCTGGCACTGCCTATAGAAGACTTGTAGAGCCTCTGGATATTGCACATTATTATGGCATGTGTAAGGGTAAAGGAAACTATCTTTCAGATGGAAGACCCACTCGTTATAAAGTTCTTCAGAAATGGATGGAAGAGAAAGAAAACACTCGCGGTTCAAGAGGTCAGAAAGGTCGCACAAAGCTTGCATCTCTTACTCAGGACTCCTGCTTTTGGGCACATCTAGAAGAGGCACTGAAAGAGTTGGAAAGTCTCAAACAAGATCAACACCAAAAGTTAGAGAGTCTTGAAATGTTTGAAGGTTATGTGACAAGAATGATAAATGATCGCAGCGTTTCCTTGGATGTTTTCTTGGAAGGAAGCAGGTTCATGGAGTGGTGGAAAGAATGGAAAGAATACAAGCAAAATCAATTCCCTGAATGGAGCTCTACTTTGTCTGAAATAATGGAAGGGCAAAGTTGGAACGGCTGATTATTGGATGGACATGTATTTTCGTTTTTTATTGTGATTTCTTTTTATTTGTATTTTAGATGGTGTCTTGGGAAAACCAAAGTTAGGTATTTTCGTTTTTTATTGTGATTTCTTTTTATTTGTATTTTAGATGGTGTCTTGGGAAAACCACCAATATTTCTCTTTTTTTTTTCGGAAAAACCACTAATACTTCTCCTCTTTGTAAATGGTATGAGTGCTAGAAAAACAATACTGTAACTAGTGACCTCTCCCCATCTGTGCTGTGATATCCCACGGGACTCTCCTTTCATTTGCTTAAAATATCGTCATTGCTTTAATGTAATGCCCTCATGGTTAAGGAAGAAATGCGTTTTGGGTTTAATTTTCTAAGTGGAATATGTCATTGCAATTCCATACTATCTCACATATTTTACTTAACTCGTTGTTATTCTAGTACCACTAATAATTATGTCGCTATGATACTCCAAGTTATACCTTGCATACTTATGAAGTCCTAATAATTTATAATTCCACGTATAATTTATGTGTAATACATATTAATATTTATAAATATAAATGTGCATAATGATAATATAATTAAGTACATCAATATTGCTCAGTATATAAAGAACGTGGTTATCTAACTTAACTAAGGTCTGTCTCACAGTCAATACAACAATGGCAAGGCTAAGGTACCAAACTTTAGTAGCAATTTCAATCTACAGTGTCTCATTCCCCATTAACCTGCACAACCCAAGGAAGTGTACCCCTTTTTTTGTCGGTATTCCCTCGGGTTGTCCCACTTCCCTTCTAGGGATCCAACACAAGTTGACCAAGAAGTCTTAGATATTTGTGAATTTAGGAACTCCAACTACTATAAGGAGTCTCCAAGCACCTTCTAGGCCTCACACCCAGATAAACGTATCCCAGAAAATTCTCTCTCCAGGGTTTAATCCTTCCCCAAGGCAATGTAAGGAAATTTGTACACCCAAATCAACTTAAGATTCTCAGGGTTCATAAGGTAACAAGGTCACAGTGGCTCACTAGCTCACACCTAATATTCTCCAGACCAAAAATGGAAAGAATTAAAGATCATAATGATGGAATCCCTAATTTTCCACTAAACCCAAAGTTTAAATATGCATGTTCCCTTTTGACAAGTGGCAACCAAGGAAATCCGTTCCCCGCCACTTGGGAACTCGTCCCTCCACTTGAGAACTTAGGATGGACATGAAATAATACTTGGCTTAGCTCCCTTGGCTTAAGCCTTTTTCCATAACCCCTTAGCCCCTTTTCCCTCTCGTGGAGTCCTAGCCACCCCATACTCGCTTGTCTGACTTGGTCAATAGTTGTGATGTATTTTATTAATATATCAAAGTGTGATTACAATTTGCATTACTATTCTCACCAAACTTTCAACACACAAGCACTCTGACGCAAAAGCTATATACACAGACACTCTGATCCAACAATCATATAGGCTCACCAACCTACAAAAACATATGTACACATACATATTTACAACATGGGGATCAACCTAGGGGAATTACACGGGGGATTTATTGAGACAATCACGAAATAGAAATGCCATACAGAGAATTGGATTAAGAAATGTATTTTGCTTAAATTTTCAAGTGGGGGATTTGTTGAGACAATCAACAACTACAATAGCACAACCAGAGAGAATTGAATTTTATTCTTTTGTAGTACATGTTCTCAATGTTTGATAGATCTTCCCAACATGGGATGATAAGAGGGAATATAATTTTTTTTAGCAGATGGGCTTGAGAAAGACTAACAATTATGAAATAAGTATTTTCTTTCTAATTTTTCATGTTGATGGGTATTATTTTGAAACGGTAAAGCATGGAGAGTTGTGTTGGCGAACAAACAATGGATGGGTAATTTGTATGTCTAGAATACAAGATAAAACAGTGAGAGTAGACATTCTTATGTCATGTGAGAAAATTTTGGTGGACGATATCGAAAAAGTGATCCTCAACTTAAAAATTTAAACAAAATTGTCAAACAATGTTATGGTAATATTTCAATATGTTTATTTTTTTAAATGATGTTGGTGGTTAGGGTCGATAGGAGCGGGAGGGATTATAGTTGATCTCGAAGGAAAATAAGAAAATTCTTTTATCTGGGGTCTAGGAAGGGAAACAAATAACCATGCTAAAGCACTCACTTTGTTTATGGGATTGAGACTAATTGATGAAAGGTTATATAAAAGAATAATTGTCATTAGAGACCCAAAAATGATCATTAAAACTTTGAGAAAAGGTCCTGGGAAAAGTCAAAGTGCCCTTTCAAGAACCATTCTTCGAATCAGTAAAGAGATGGAAAGATTTGACAAGGTTGAATATTATCTTGTCATCTAAGTAATGAATGGAAAGGCGGATAGCTTAGCAAATGTAGTTTGTAGGTTAGAGCAAGGAAGATGAGAAATAATTAAGATAAAAAAGAGTTCCATTACCTTGATTAAATGATGAAAAGAAACATTAAATTGTTTTATTGGGGTGTTAATCCTCTTACTCCTTTTAATTATGAAGGAATCTACAAAGTAATGAAGGCATACATATTGAATCACAATATAGTCAGCTCACATGCAATGCCCATGTTCATTCACCCGCAAGAAAAGGATATGGGTTGTACTTCACACAAGAGGATATCACCTTGGGTGTTTAATCAATCACCATTTGAATTAATTTCTTTCGCGGGTGGGAAAATGGAGATATCCTCCATCGAAATTCGGTTAATCCTGCTTCAGGGAAGAGTTTATCTGGATCAATTTGGATGCATTACACATTTGCGAATTCCTTTGGAAAATTTCCAAGCTTTGTGGTTGTTTCTTCCTTCTTGCGCAGTTAAGGGAGAGTTTTTATGTATCATTCTGGGTGCATTTCTCATCTAGAATTCTTTTGGGAACTCTACATTTAAATTTGTGGTTACTGACTCATCCCTTTATGCTCCTTCCAAGCTCTTTTTGTTGTAGTGAAAATTGAGTGAAAAGGGTCGTGTTGGTGCACTCAGCATGTCCAGAGGTGGTTGAATTGGTGTCAAGTGAGTCCACTCTATATTATCTCAGTTTGTAGAGTTATTGTTGTTAGGATAGTGTCAGATGTTTTCGAATGGTTTTTGTAGCATCAACTAAGCATGAATTTGATATGTAAGTGAAGAGTGTTTCCCTATGTGTGAGATCTCAGAAGAAAACTAATGGGCCACCAGGAAATGCAACCCACTTCCTTGGACACTCAGGATGAGGGGGCACTCCTTAATTAGTATTGTAGTTAGTTTCAGATATTTCTATTGTAAACAATAATTCGCTTCAGCACTTTCCACTGTAAGCATTTAGTGCGCTTTTAGCAATTACTGTTGTAAGAATTTAGTTAGTTGGTGAAACTTCTATTGTAATCAACTAATAATGAGAAGGAAAAAGTCACCTTGTTTATAGAAGGATCTCCTCTCTCACTCAAGAAAATGTGATGGTTATTTTATGTTCTAATTATTCTTCTCCAATTCCATGTATATTCTATTTTCTCTGCTTCGCACTATCTATTTTTTGTTCTTCACTGTGCATTTTAGTTGTTTTTGTGTTTTCAAATCTGAATTGAATATCAATTGGTATTAGAGCCTAGATCCAAGTCAGCTTCTTCTGGGCCATGAAATTTAGAAGAGAGGCCATCCAACATTTTTTTTTTCTCAGAGCCAAATGTCCTTCTCAGGACTTCTAGTGTGCCCTCCTCAAGGCTTCCAGCATGCTCATTTTTCACAATTATCCACACACCCTCTTCAAGGTATAGGGTTCCTTCTCAAGGCCCTTAGGAGTTCAATGATTCTTAGTGCAACATTTAGTGACAGATTGGCATCCATGGTGAATGAAGATTATGTCGTCGTGAAAAGAGTCGTCTGCAAAGGATTATGCATCTAGTGCCACAACTCCAATTCAGGATTTAACTATGGCTCTCCAGGATCTACTCCATATGCAACAACATGGATCTCCAACACCCGTGCAATGGATACATGCTTTCAATTACCAAATTTTGTGGGCCAAATGAATGGCGATAATGTCGACCCTTAGCTTCACAATCTTTCCACATGCTTTTGTATATGTCCTAAGATGACAAAAGACATGAAGCTTCATATTGTCGGTCTACAATTCGAGGGAATTATGCAGAAATTGTGGGAAACTCAAATCTATAATTATTCGTGGGTCATGGACATAGGTGACCCAGTCGAGACATAAACACCACACATTATGATGTGGGAGGCATTTTTCCAGGCACTCAGAGACCACTTCTATCCCCTGGGATATCGATAGAACCTCCTTTCCAAATGATTACAACTCTGAAAACTCACCCATTATTCATTATAGAGCTACATATATGTATTATGCAAGTTGTGCATCTAGCTACACATTTCAGATCTAGAAGAGGTATTGATTGTCAAATTTAATTCTAGTTTATTAACAATTTTTTCTCATGAATTCGATTTGTTTGAGTCTCCTCCTTTGATAAGGCCTTTCTTCAGGCCTTGGTCGTGGAGCATAAAGTGTCTCCTCAAATATTCTCTCCCCCAATCCAATATAGCTCTTCTACTGCTAGTCCTTCGCATACTAAGCATTCCCTGGTTTCCCCGACTTCCCCATCCACACCTAGAAATGCACCTTGGTGTACCTTTCATAAGACCAACTCACATGCATCTACACACTGTTGGGCACTGAAGAACATTCACACCAACCAGACTCTATTTTTAGAGGTCGCTCAGCTAGATTCCCCTGACCATATTGAAGTAGTCTCTCTCGACAATCCTACTGAGTAGACCCTTATCTGATCCTGATGACCACTAATGAACTCGACATCTCTAATATACCCCTGCTTACACATAATTTTTATATTAAGCATGAGTTTTCTACTCTCATATTGGACAATGAAAGCCAAAATAACCTCGTGGCCCAGAACTTGGTCACGCGCCTGAACCTCCCCACCACTCTGCACTCAACCCCATACCAACGCAACTGGGTACAAAAGGAAGGCCCTCATCTCACTGTCTCCTAATGATGTGTGGTTATCTTTGTGATTTTCCATTTCAGGGATACTATGGTGTGTGATATCTCTCCTCTTGATTGTGTCGATTTGTTACTTGGCATTCCCTACCAACAAGCCTCACATGCTATATATCATGCTAAATCTCATCAATACCACTTGCAACATGAGGGGCACACCTATTTTCTTACTTATTCTGCTCTTAAATCCACCCATCCTAATATTGACCATGCAGTCATTAATCAAGTGAGTCTAAACCAATGTGTCTCTTTGTGGTTAGTTCACTCCATTAGCCTAAACAACGAGAATAACCTTGTACCTCCAGCCATTGATCCCCCACTCCAAGAGTTTGTAGATGTCTTCACACATCCCACATAACTTCCCCCATCTCACTCTATTGAGCTCATACTTGATATGATTCCTGGTGCTTCTTTTCCCAACACCATATCCTAACACATCACTCCCCAAGAGGCCACTAAGATGGAACACCCAATTGGTCAAGTTTTTAACTTAGGCCATATTCCAACTTCATTTTCTCCATGTGTGCCCCCCTCCATTGTTATCCCAAACAAGGATAATCCATGCTAGCACCTAGTGACCCACTACCATGCCCTTGGCAAAGCTAATGTTAAAACATGTTGCCTCCTACCCTGAATTGAGGAATTGTTGGACCAATTACAAGGGGATTATTCCTTCACACTGATGGATTTGACATTTGCTACCATTGTGTTTGCATGAATGCAACAAGTCATTTGGGTAAATGCATGATCATTTATCTTGATGATATCTTGGTCTTCAATAATTCTTGGGAAGAACATCTTCAACACGTATGCAACATCCTCAAGCTATCGCGAGAACATA
>SNQJ01S0033673.1:79225-94735 GCA_010110895.2 Picea sitchensis | reverse complement strand
CGCGGTTCAAGAGGTCAGAAAGGTCGCACAAAGCTTGCATCTCTTACTCAGGACTCCTGCTTTTGGGCACATCTAGAAGAGGCACTGAAAGAGTTGGAAAGTCTCAAACAAGATCAACACCAAAAGTTAGAGAGTCTTGAAATTTTTGAAGGTTATGTGACAAGAATGATAAATGATCGCAGCGTTTCCTCGGATGTTTTCTTGGAAGGAAGCAGTTTCATGGAGTGGTGGAAAGAATGGAAAGAATACAAGCAAAATCAATTCCCTGAATGGAGCTCTACTTTGTATGAAATAATGGAAGGGGAAAGTTGGAAGGGCTGAATTTGCTGATTATTGGATGGACATTAGAATACTCTTTCCAATAAACCTTGTTACAATTAGGTTTAGGTTTTTCGTTTTTTAATGTGATTTCTTTTCATTTGTTTTTTTTTCAATAAATGGTGTGCTGGGAAGCCCTCCCATACTTCTCCTCTTTGTAAATGGCCCTCCCATACT
The DNA here is from genome assembly GCA_010110895.2 of Picea sitchensis. NCBI lineage: Eukaryota > Viridiplantae > Streptophyta > Pinopsida > Pinales > Pinaceae > Picea > Picea sitchensis. Next base: position 94,240 of record SNQJ01S0033673.1, on the reverse strand, counting down.
TCTCCTCTTTGTAAATGGTATGGGTGCTAAACCACAACCTAAAAAAACAATACTGGAACTAGTGACCTCTCCCCATCTGTGCTGTGCTATCCCACGGGACTCTCCTTTCATTTGCTTAAAATATCGTCATTGCTTTAATGTAATGCCTTCATGGTTAAGGAAGAAATGCATTTTGGGTTTAATTTTCTAAGTGGAGTGTAACACACCCGCGAAACTCGCTTCTCGACATCATTGCAATTCATACTATCTCACATATTTTACTTAACTCGTTGTTATTCTAGTACCACTAATAATTATGTCGCTATGATACTCTAAGTTATACCTTGCATATTTATGAAGTCCTAATAATTTACAATTCCACGTATAATTTATGTGTAATACATATTAATATTCATAAATATAAATGTGCATAATAATAATATAATTAAGTACATCAACAACCCAAGGAAGTGTATCCCCTTCTCTGTTGGTAGTCCCTCGAGTTGTCCCACTTCCCTTCTAGGGATCCAACACAAGTTGACCAAGAAGTCTTAGATATTTGTGAATTTAGGAACTCCAACTACTATAAGGAGTCTCCAAGCACCCTCTAGGCCTCACACCCAGATAAACGTATCCCAGAAAATTCTCTCTCCAGGGTTTAATCCTTCCCCAAGGCAATGTAAGGAAATTTGTACACCCAAATCAACTTAAGATTCTCAGGGTTCATAAGGTAACAGGGTCACAGTGGCTCACTAGCTCACACCTAATATTCTCTAGACCAAAAATGGAAAGAATTAAAGATCATAATGATGGAATCCCTAATTTTCCACTAAACCCAAAGTTTAAATATGCATGTTCCCTTTTGACAAGTGGCAACCAAGGAAATCCTTTCCCCACCACTTGGGAACTCGTCCCTCCACTTGAGAACTTAGGATGGACATGACATAATACTTGGCTTAGCTCACTTGGCTTAAGCCTTTTTCCATAATCCCTTAGCCCCTTTTCCCTCTCGTGGAGTCCTAGCCCCCCATACTCTCTTGTCTAACTTGGTCAATAGTTGTGATGTATTTTATTAATATATCAAATTGTGATTACAATTTGTATTACTATGCTCACCAAACATTCAACACACAAGCACACCAACTTAATACCACACAAGCACTCCGACGCAAAACCTATATACACAGACACTCTGACCCAACAACCATATAGGCTCACCAGCCTACAAAAACATATATACACATACATATTTACAACATGGGGATCGACCTAGGGGAATTACACGGGGGATTTATTGAGACAATCACGAAACAAAAATGTCATACAGAGAATTGGATTAAGAAATGCATTTTGCTTAAATTTTCAAGTGGGGGATTTGTTGAGACAATCAACAACTACAATAGCACAACCAGAGAGAATTGAATTTTATTCTTTTGTAGTACATGTTCTCAATGTTTGATAGATCTTCCCAACATGGGATGATAAGCGGGAATAGACTCGTTTTTAGCAGATGGGCTTGAGAAAGTCTATCAATTATGAAAGAAGTATTTTCTTTTTAATTTTTCATGTTGACGGGTATTGTTTTGAAACGGTAAAGCATGGAGAGTTGTGTTGGCGAACAAACAATGAATGGGTAATTTGTATGTCCAGAATACAAGATAAAACTGTGAGAGTAGACATTCTTATGTCACGTGAGAAAATTTTGGTGGACGATATCCAAAAAGTGATCCTCAACTTGAAAATTTAAACAAAATTGTCAAACAATGTTATGGTAATATTTCAATATGTTTATTTTTTTAAAATGATGTTGGTGGTTAGGGTTGGTAGGAGCGAGAGGGATTATAGTTGATCTCGAAGGAAAATAAGAATTTTTTTTTATTTGGGGTCTAGGAAGGGAAACAAATAACCATGCTAAAGCACTCGCTTTGTTTATGGGATTGAGACTAATTGATGAAAGGTTACATAAAAGAATAATTGCCATTAGAGACCCAAAAATGATAATTAAAAATTTGAGAAAAGGTCCTGGGAAAAGTCAAAGTTCCCTTTCAAGAACCATTCTTCGAATTAGTAAAGAGATGGAAAGATTTGACAAGGTTGAATATTATCTTGTCATCTAAGTAATGAATGGAAAGGCGGATAGCTTAGCAAATGTAGTTTGTAGGTTAGAACAAGGAAGATCTAAATAATTAAGATAAAAAACATTAAATTGTTTTATTGGGGTGTTAATCCTCTTACTAAATTGTTTTATTGGGGTGTTAATCCTCTTACTCCTTTTAATTATGAAGGAATCTACAAAGTAATGAAGGCATACATATTGAATCACAATATAGTCACCTCACATGCAATGCCCATGTTCATTCACCCGCAACAAAAGGATATGGGTTGTACTTCACACAAGAGGATATCACCTTGGGTGTTTAATCAATCACCATTTGAATTAATTTCTTTCGCGGGTGGGAAAATGGAGATATCCTCTATCGAAATTCGGTTAATCCTGCTTCAGGGAAGAGTTTATCTGGATTAATTTGGATGCATTACACATTTACGAATTCCTTTGGAAATTTTCCAAGCTTTGTGGTTGTTTCTTCCTTCTTGCGCGGTTAAGGGAGAGTTTTTATGTATCATTCTGGGTGCATTTCTCATCTAGGAATTCTTTTCGGAACTCTGCATTTAAATTTGTGGTTACTGACTCATCCCTTTATGCTCCTTCCAAGCTCTTTTTGTTGCAGTGAAAATTGAGTGAAAAGGGTCGTGTTGGTGCACTCAGCATGTCCAGAGGTGGTTGAATTGGTGTCAAGTGAGTCCACTCTATATTATCTCAGTTTGTAGAGTTATTGTTGTTAGGATAGTGTCAGATGTTTTCGAATGGATTTTGTAGCATCAACTAAGCATGAATTTGATATGTAAGCGCATAGTGTTTCCTTATTTGTGAGATCTCAAAGGTTGAAAGAAAACTAATGGGTCACCAGGAAATGCAACCCACTTCCTTGGCCACTCAGGATGAGGGGGCACTCCTTAATTAGTATTGTAGTTAGTTTCATATATTTCTATTGTAAACAATAATTCGCTTCAACACTTTCCACTGTAAGCATTTAGTGCACTTTTAGCAATTACTGTTGTAACAATTTAGTTAGTTGGTGAAACTTCTATTGTAATCAACTAATAATGAGAAGGAAAAAGTCACTTTGTTTATAGAAGGATCTCCTCTCTCGCTTAAGAAAATGTGATGGTTATTTTCTGTTCTAATTATTCTTCTCCAATTCCATGTATATTCTATTTTCTCTGCTTCGCGCTTTCTATTTTTTGTTCTTCATTGTGCATTTTAGTTTTTTGTGTGTTTTCAAATCTGAATTGAATATCAATTGGTATTAGAGCCTAGATCCAAGTCAACTTCTTCTCGGCCATGAAATTCAGAAGAGAGGTCATCCAACATTTTTTTTTCTCAGAGCCAGACGTCCTTCTTAGGACTTCCAGTGTGCCCTCCTCAAGGATTCCAGCATGCTCATTTTTCACCATTCTCCACATGCCCTCTTCAGGGTACAGGGTTTCTTCTCAAGGCCCTTAGGAGTTCAATGATTCTCAGTGCAACATTTAGTGACAAATTGGCATCCATGGTGAATGAAGATTATGTCGTCGTGAAGAGAGTCGTCTACAGAGGATTCTGTATCTAGTGCCACAACTCCAATTCAAGATTTAATTATGGCTCTCCAGGATCTACTCCATCTACAACAACACGGATCTCCAACACCAATGCAACGCGATACATGCTTCCAATTACCGAATTTGTGGGCCAAATGAATGGCGATAATGTCGACCCTTAGCTTCGCAGTCTTTCCACATACTTTTGTATATGTCCTAAGATGACAAAAGACATGAAGATTCATATTGTCGGTCTACAACTCGAGGGAATTATGCAGACATCGTGGGACACTCAATTGGATAATTCTTTGTGGGTCATGGACATAGGTGACCCGGTCGAGACATAGACACCACACATTATGATGTGGGAGGCATTTTTCCAGGCACTTAGAGACCACTTCTATCCCCTGGGATATCGACAGAACCTCCTTTCCAAATGATTACAACTCTGACAACTCACCCATTATTCATTATAGAGCTACACATATGTATTATGCAAGTTGTGCATCCAGCAACACATTTTAGATCTAGAAGAGGTATTGATTGTCAAATTTAATTCTAGTTTATTAACAATTTTTTGTCATGAATTCGATTTGTTTGAGTCTCCTCCTTTTATAAGGCCTTTCTTCGGGCCTTGGTCGTGGAGCATAAAGTGTCTCCTCAAATCCTCTCTCCCCCAACCCGATATAGCTCTTCTACTGCTAGTCCTTCGCATACTAAGCATTCCTTGGTTTCCCCGGCGTCCCCATCCACACCTAGAAATGCACCCTGGTGTACCTTTCATAAGACCAATCCACATGCATCTACAAATTGTTGGGAATTGAAGAACATTCAGACCAACCAGACTCTATTTTCAGAGGTCGCTCAACCAGATTCCCCTGACCATACTGAAGTAGTCTCTCTCGACAATCCTACTGAGTAGACCCTTCTCTGATCCTGATGACCACTAGTGAACTCAACATCTCTAATATACCCCTTCTTACACATAATTTTTATATTAAGAATGACTTTTCTACTCTCATATTGGACAATGAAAGCCAAAATAACCTCGTGGCCCAGAACTTGGTCACGGCCCTGAACCTCCCCACCATTCTGCACTCGGCCCAATACCAACGCAACTGGGTACAAAAGGAAGGCCCTCATCTCACTGTCTCCCAATGATGTGTGGTTACCTTTGCGATTGTCCATTTCAGGGATACTATGGTGTGTGATATCTCTCCTCTTGATTGTGTCGGTTTGTTACTTGGCATTCCCTACCAACAAGCCTCACATGTTATATATCATGCTAAATCTCATCAATACCACTTGCAACATGAGGGGCGTACCTATTTTATTACTTCTTCTGCTCATAAATCCACCCATCCTATTACTGACCACACAGTCATTAATCAAGTCAGTCTGAACCAATGTGTCTCTTTGTGCTTAGTTAACTCCATTAACCCAAACAATGAGAATAACCTTGTACCTCCAGTCATGGATCCCCCACTCCAACAATTTGTAGATGTCTTCACACAACCCACAGAACTTCCCTTGTCTCACTCTATTGAGCTCATACTTGATTTGATTCTTGGTGCTTCTTTTCCTGACAACATATCCTATCACATCACTCCCCAAGAGGCCGCTGAGATGGAACACCCAATTGGTCAACTTTTGAACTTAGGCCATATTCCACCTTCATTGTCTCCATGTGCATCCCCCCGCCATTGTTATCCCAAACAAGGATGATTCATGATATCACCTAGTGACCCACTACCATTCCCTTAACAAATCCAATGTTAAAACCCGCTGCCTCCTACCCTGAATTGAGGAATTGTTGGACCACTTACAAGGGGATTATTCCTTCAATCTGATGGATTTGACATTTTGATACCATCGATTTTTCATGAATGCAACAATTCATCTGGGTAAATGTATGATCATTTATCTTGATGATATATTGGTCTTCAATAATTCTTGGGAAGAACATCTTCAACACATCTACAACATCCTCAAGCTATTGCGGGAACATACAATTCAAGTAAATAAATACTATGTTGGACACACATTAGTTCGACATTTGGAACTCATATTGGACATAGTAGGTTGTCGATCAGATCCATCTTGGGTATAGGTTTTGGCACAATTTCCAGCACACTCTAATTCCCATGATCTCAATATATTTTTGCAAAATCTGGGGCACCACTTTGCTCAGCTTCTTCCCGCATTATAATCTACACAGGTTCTTCATTTGCTAGATAGGAATCATCCCTTTGGGATTAAGAAGGATGCATTTTAATTTGCGAGTGGGGTGGCAAATAAATAGGGAAGTTATTTGATGGAATTCCATTCAAATACCCTTGCTCCTTCTAACTATGCACATTGCCAGCAGGAACATCAATTAGCTCAGTGTTTTCCCCATATGTTGACTTAGCGCTATACTCAGGAAGAAATTTCCTTACAAGCATCCCAAGACCATGCGAAAAGAGGCATGATAAGAAGCATACACCTTTGTTCTTTCAGTTAGGAGATCATGTATGGATCTTTCTAGACAAGTAACATTTCAAACACCAACATCATTTGTAGCGCAATTTCCCTCATTTAATGGAAGAATCAGGGATGCTTTTGGATCTAAACAGAGAGCAATTGGGCCACCAAGAAGTTTTCCCCACTTCCTTGTCCACTCAGGATGAGGGGGATATCCTTAATTAGTATTGTATTTAGTGTTGTAGAGAGTTTCATATATTTCTATTGTAGACAGTAATTTGCTTCAGCACTTTCCGCTGCAAACATTTAGTGCACTTTTATAAATTAATGTTGTAAGCATTTAGTTAGTTGCTGCAACTTCTATTTAATCATCTAATAACGAGAAGGAAGCAATCGTCTTTCTTATAGGATGAACTCCTCTCTCACTCAAGAAAACATGATGGTTATTTTTTGTTATAATTCTTCTTCTTCGTTTTCATGTATATTCTATTTTCTCTTCTCTGCACTATCTAATTTATGTTCTTCATTGTGCATTTTAGTTTTCTCTATGTTTTTATATATGAATTGTAGATCAACTAAGGAGTCAAGAAATCCTTTCTTTGGAAAAAAATCTATCGTTGCAAAATTGAGAGCTTAATCATAGCTTTAGGAAGAAAACATGGACATGGAAATAACTCTCTTAATGGAAATAATGCACCACCAAAACCTGGAGATTGTGGAGTTGAAAAGGGAATGATTCTTACTTAGGAACACAATTAGTAAATTAATGACTTATCAAAACATTCCACAATCAATGGCACACCTCTCAGTTGGGTCCTTAAGCACACATGAAAGAGAACCATCCAACAACACCTTACCGATATGGAATTAGATCCTAATGGTTAATGTCACACCTGTCACACCTCTCAGTTGGTTCCTTAAGCACAAAGGAAAGAGAACCATCCAACAACACCTTACTGATATGGAATTAGATGCTAATGGTTAGACCTTTGTTAACAATGATTTCAAACTTTATTGGCATAGTTAGCTCTTTAGTATTTTCTTGTGTATTTCAAGATATATCTACTATCAATTATTTATGTCAGGATATCCATATAGGGTTAACTATATAGAACAACACTTTAGACTGATATATAGAAATCTAGACAATGAAGCACAATTTTGAATTTGCTTAAACATTTTTTTTTTGAATAATATGGATTTAAGATATAATAGTATGCTAACTAGTACAATTGTAGCGATTTTTCTAATACAAATATGATTTTTCTTATTAAAAAATAAATGATGTTGGTGGTTACATGATTCATATATAATGGGAATATTCTTTATCCACTTCTTAACTAAGTTAACCTACAATATAATAAGGAGATGTGAGTATGATAGAGTTACAAGGATACCCCACACATATGCATATAATTAAAAATATTAATATTTAAAAAATAAAATATAGATATCAAGGATATCTCATATATATTAATTAAAAATATTAATATTAAAAAATAAAATTTATAATTAAAATTATTAATATTAAAAAATATATATATATAGATATCAAAGATATCTCATATATATTAATTAAAAATATTAATATTAAAAATTAAAATATAGATATCAAGGATATCAAACCTATATTAATTAAAAATATTAATATTAAAAAATAAAATATAGATATAAAATTATAACTAGTTACTTCGAAACATTTAGAGATGTGGTTAAAAATATTAATATTTCACATATAATTAAAAATATTAATATTAAAAAATAAAATAGAGATATAAAATTATAAATAGTTACTTTGGACATGAGATATGGGTATTAAAAAATAATATATAAATATAAAATTATAATTAGTTACTTTGAACATTTAGAGATATGGGTATTTAAAAACAATATATATAGATATAAAATTATAATTAGTTACTTTGAACATTTAGAGATATGTGTATGATAGAGTTGCAAGCATACCCCACACATATGCATATAATTTATATATGTGTTATACTTAGAATATTTAGAAAATTTTATATAGAATTTTGTTTATAGAGAGAAAAACAATAGAGTAAAGTTTATCATTTAATGGCATCAAACTTATTACATATCTAAATATGATAGATGAAATTTAAATGAAAAATACAAAATAAGGTAGAAACAAATTATAGTTTGTTTTTCTAGATTTTATAATCAAAATCATTAGAATCACCACCACTTAAGGTGGGAGTGGGCTCTCCTCCCTCCTCCTTCAACATATTTAAACTTAAGTTTCACATTTGTTGGTGTGGTGAATGGCCCCTCAATAATATCATTGTCATCAAAAGACTCCCTAGATGCATTTTTAAAACACTCAATAAAAACCTTAAAGGTGGATTTATGTGTATTGAGTGTTTTACATGTTACAACATGGATAAACCATGTGTTTGACACATACAAGACATGTTATTTATTAAGGCATGTGTCTTGTGCATGTTTGACATGTAGGTTATGTGTGTTCAAAAGTTCAACACATAACACATGCCTTAAAACCAACATATTTGGTTTCTTAGTTTCCTTCAAGGAACAAAACTAAGTTGTTTAACTTAAACTAAATTATGAATAAACAAACTTGTTCTTTTATCCAAGATCTTTGCAACTATCTTGTAGGCTTAGATTTCAACCCAATGTTTTATATCACCTATGTCTTTCCTTTAAAGGCCACAATATCAATGGTGTATTAATAGAAGGGATATTCATTAAATAGAGGGACCACCTTCTCTATTATTAGTATGAATAATTGATCCGAAAATGATCTTTAAAGACTTGGTTGAGTTTTAAGCATGTTTTCAATTACCATTTAGGAATTAAGAAAAGAAGGAGAACTTAATGAGAGAATATTGCAGCCATCATAAATAATGCAGACCAGAAAGTAAGCATAAAGAACAACAAACCATAACAACAAGGTTGTTAACGAAGTTCGACAAGATTGTATATGTCTCTGAGCCTTTGTCTCAGTGGGGGAGGCTTTCTTATTAACCTTCAATGCTTCAAAAGTGCATCAAAATTGCGTCAAACATATTACAAGATGGAATGGTTGTGTTCTTCTCGACCTCAAGAATCCAACACAACTGACGACACTGAAAATGGTTGAGCGTAGCTCCAGGAATTGGCCTCCAAATTTCGCTTCCTCAATGGCTTCCCTGCATAAAAATGGCTTCAAGCTTCACAAAATCATCATCATTTTGCTAATCTAGACCTCTTGGATTGTCAAAAACCTATGATTTATATAGATCTTGAGTTGAGGATGTTATCCCAACTTCCTCCCAAGATCCGGCCTCAAAAATGGCTCCAGATCCTCAGTTTTGGGAAAAAATCTCCCAAAATCAGCATAAAAAATCATAAAAATCCATATATTATAGTTTAAAAACCCAAAAATTTCCAAATATTGGGGGAAACCCCTTTATTTTGGGCCCCTGGTCATATGGGAATGGTCCATGTGGCAACGCACTTAAGCATTGGCACCCTAAACTTCTAGTCTAGGTCATGTGCATGTGGCCATGTGTCCAGGTGCTAACCTCCCTCGCACCCAAAACTCTGGCTTGGTTCCTGGTTTGTAGCCTTGGTCGCGGGCTAGCCCCCCATCGACCGGGGGATATCCCCAAAACTACACCATATCACAACTTAAATTTAAATATTGCCATTTGTATAACAAGAAATACGTGTAGGGTTGTTGGTTGGTGTTTGTTCTGAAAACTTGGGCTAGAGGATAGGTCGGGCATTCAATTCTCGGAAGGTGACAAATTTTTGACCCAACCAACATTGGCTAAATCCGGGGTGCCACACGACACCCTCTGATTGGGCCATGTTTCACCTTGTGATTGGACCATACAGTCTAGTCACCGACATAGTCAACGCACAATCAACATCCTGTCAGCCTGCCACGTGTCATACCTTGAGTCTGCCATGTCAGCATCTGTACTGCCAAGTCACCTGTCCAGTCAACTTCCATGTCATCATACATATAGCCATGTCACCCTACCACATCAACATCTGTACTTCCACCTGTCATCCATATTTCCACGTGTCGACATGTCATTGGGCCACATGTCATGTCTGTACATTGCCATGTGTCACGTTCATACAATGCCACATGTCAATTTTTGATTGGTCTACATCAACCCCTGAAAATGCCAAAAATGAGTGACATGTGTCACCTCCTCATGCATCCATGTGTCCCTACTGACGTCATCATGACATCATGTTGACGTACTGCTGACGTCAGCAGCATGACTGTTGGCCCTTGGTGATGAAAGGAAGTGAAGATTAAGGAAGAAAGGTGAAGTATGAACTGCGTAGAAGGCACATAAACCGAGGAAGGGTCGAAGTGGTTAAAGAAGCAGAAAAGAAGGAGCGAAGTAAAGGAAAATCTATTCATTGGAAGAGAGGATCAAGGAATATAAAGAAACAAAGAGGAGGGATCATGGACAACTCAACAAGCGGAAAAAGACACCAATAGATACCTTGGAACACCTCGCGGAAAAGGAGGAGGAATAGGCTGGTGAAGCCTTGAAAACATGGGTCAAGTGGACCTATGGTTTTGGACTTAGGTTTTTGAATCTAGGGTTTGTGACACCTAGACTTCGGTCTAAGGCTGTCTGAGAGTCATGTAATGTATAAATAAAGGTCTATAGGACCTGCGGTGGGGTTCGCTCATATTGTTGGTTTGTTCATTGTTATGATCGTTGTGCTCATTATTGATTTTTACTGTGGAGATAAATATTGAGTCTGTATTATGGATCTTCAGTTGGGTGCGAAGATCAACCCTGTAGTTGGGTGCGCAAGGAGGGAAGAGAAAGAGAGAAAGAGAGAAGATGTGCAGGTAAGTGCACAGATAGAACTGTACATTTTCATCTAATATATCAAGAAACATAGTTTTTTGGATGTAGCCCTAGGGAGAGGGTGAACCACGTATATCTTATTATCTTTGTGGTTGATGTTGTGTTATTCGTTCTCTGTTATACTGTTATTGCATGATTGTTATATCAGAGATATAACTCCGCGAAGAAAGCATAAGAGTGGTAAAGAATATCTAGATCGTTTTGTGTTGTGTTTTGGAATCACTTTGCATTTCCTCTGGTTGTAGACACTTGTGTCCTGCAACCCCCTATTGCTACTTCGGGTGAGATTGCATCTTCTTCGCCGGTGTTGCCGAGAGGGCCAATAGTTAGGGTTTTTTGGTGCGCTGTTAGATATGAACCTTGGGTCTATCCCTGTGCCAACAAATGGTTCCGTTGTCGGGATCAAGATATTCTTGAGGGAATGTCAAGGTGCTTTCCATCGAAGACAGAGATTTAGAAGTGGACATAAGAACAAGAGAAGGACTTCATCGAAGCTCAGAATAATAATCCTATCATTAGTATAGAGGACTAGTTTCGAAGGTATATCTTTACTGACATACACGAGATTTTTGGAGGAATTCATAAGGAGTTATATGAGTGGTTAGCTAGATTAGCAGATGCCTAGTTTGAGATGAGATCTAGACCACCTATGATTTGGACAACAACGCTGATCAAGAAAGTCAAGAGAGTCGATAATGATGTGTCTAGGGAAGTGGATCTTTGGTTTGATATCACTATTGGAGGATACATTACAGAGTTTGTTATTGACAGAGTAGAATCGTATAGTCAAGCAGAGAGATATTTCTTTAAGGGACCTAGAGGGGAAGTTTCTACACTTATTGAAGCTAAAGATTAAAATGTCATTGCATGAGAAGAATATCCTAAAGATACAGTGAAGCTAATGTTCAAGAATTCGGACAACGACAGTGACACAGAGGCTGGACACATGCATAGTGGGAGACCGTTCAGAGAGGTTCCTCTTGCAAACCTATGTAAGCATAACTACATAGATAAGGGATTCTACAGTGGAGAAGAAGCAGATCTAACAGACGAAGAATATTCAGAGTCTGCATGAACAAAAGAAGTAGAGGCTGAAGAACTTCGCCAAGGAGAACCAGAAACTTCAGGAACTGTGCCTACTATTGAAGTAAGTACTATTACTCCTCCTGTTGTTTTAGCAACATTAAGTAACCAAAGTAACCAGAATAGTTAGAGAAATCAAAGTACTGTTACAAGCATCTTAGTACATACTCAGTCAAGAAACCAAGGAAGATCTATGGCAGATGAAATGAGGTTACCCATTTTCAGAGGAGATGGATCCAAAGATCCTAATCAACATTGGTTCCTATGCGAATTTGCATGGAGCATCAAGCAAGTCACCGACGAAGCTATCAAGAGGGCTCAGTTTAGTACCACCTTGAGGGACCGCGCACTGAGATGGTACATGAAGTTTTCTTCAGGACCTGGACAGTCGAAACCGATGAATGACATTAAGACTGTGTTGAGTGCAGAATTCAAGAAGCCTAAGTTGGAGTCACAGTGCATAACATAGTTGAAAGAAATCAAGCAAAAGGTAATTGAACCTGTTTGGGAATTTGATCAGAGGTTTAAGACCTTGACATGCCATTTAATTTTTCAAATTCCAGATGAACAAAACAAAGAATGGTTCATAGCTGCCCTCCTGCCACACATTAGGGTTCCTCTGATGCAACAAAAGGTCGCTTCGCAGGATGAATAACTAGAGATAATCATGAAATTAGAAGCAACCCCTGTAGGAGAATCTAGTCCAGGTATGAGCTAGATTTCAAATCAACTAACTAGTTTATCTTTACAGGTGGAAGATATGAAGAAAGATAAAGGAAAAGAGAAGATATCCGGTGTATCATATGTAAATCAAAGGGCCATGACAAAGAGCACTGTCCCATATTCCATGAATACTTGGCCTCTAGAGCACCTAGTACGTTGAAGCAGGCTACTGTACCCTAGTGCGAGGTATGTAGAACTAGACACTGCCCTGGTGAATGTTATTATATGCAGAAGTATGTCCATAAACCTACCAATATTTACTGCACATTTTGTAAGTTTTTGGAGCATGACGAGAAGGATTGTAGGGATTACTATCTCATGCATGAAAGATCAAGGGACACATATAGAATTCAAGGAGAAGCTCAGCAAGAAGGAAATCGTGCGCAGTTCAACTCCCCAGGAAGAGGAAATTTCAACCCTCATGGTGGATTTAGAGGAAGAGGACGAGGAGGAGGTATGGGTCGAGGTTGAGGTCATATTATTTTCTATAACTGTGCACATCCAGGACATTTGGCGAGGGACTGTTACAACCCTTGTACTACTTGCAACTATTGTAACTCATTTGATCATGTCATCGAAGAATGCGCAGTGTTGTTAGCCAAAATCCAGGAGAGACGAGGAGGAAACCAAAAAGTTCAATTGATATCAGCAGAACCTCGCGGTGAGGACCCCAGAGTCGTCGTTATTATTAGAGGATGCGTTTTTACGGGAGAAGATAGGGTGACTCCAGGAAAGACTAAAAACGGATCAGGGATCAGAAGAGCTACAGAGAAGGCATAGTTGTCTGATCCAAGGAGAGAGAGGCAAACTTTCGAGGAAGAAAGGAAATAATTTGTAGGAGAACAAGCTTCTTCTTCTAAGGCATAACCAGAAGTCAGGGAATGAAAAATGCCACCAGCATTTGATCAGTCTGTCTTAGCTAAACAAGGAAAAGAGGTAAGCAAGCTCATGGACTTCTTATACACTTGTATCAATTTGATTAAAGATGAAAAAGGTGTGCAAGAATTACAACAGCTAGTAAGACAATATGAAATTGAAAGAATAGACCCTATGCTAAGTAGAGATGTGAATCAAGTATCAAGGAAAAGAAGGACAAACAAGGAATTACACCTTAGTGTTCAGATTGGAGACTACGACATGGACTATGTGGTCCTCGACTTGGGATCAGAAGTGAATTTTATGACAAAGAAGACTTGGGCACTGATGGGAAAACCTAGATTGATTTACTCTACTATCATGATCGGGATGGCTAATCAACAGGCAGTGATCCCCTTTGGAAGACTAGAGTGTGTCCCTATTGTTGGGTATGTGTTATATTCTTTGCATGAGTAGTAGTGTCTGAGCGTCTGTGCCGGGCAAGCAGGGGGGTTAGAGGGGGACGGAGCCCCCCGTGTGGGGGTTCGGGGGCAGCGCCCCCGAAATTTTTTTTCGCACCGGGACGACATATTTCCGGGACAACATATTACCGGGATGACATATTTCCGGGACCACATGATATTTAGGTGTTTTTTTCGGCACATGGTTTTTTGTCGATGGTTTTCTATTTTCGGTTAAGGAATTAGGGTTTTGCACTAATCCAGGTCATTGGGTTAGGGTTTTGGATGCCGTTGGCTCCTATATGTATATTGTATTGTAAACAATGTAACACAATGTATGAATATAATATATGATGGTTTTCCTGGTTTGGGTTTCCAGGGAAAAAATATTTGTGTAATGTTTGCATTTGCCATTGTATCTTTTCTATTCTTTTCTGAATATCTGTTTACAGTAGACATTGTAGAAGGTTAGAATTTACATTTGGTATCAGAGCTTTATTGGCTTCAGGGGGACGCCTTTGTCGTCAAGGGTTTGGCTCGAGACTTTGATAAGCCTTGTTACAGTGGGAGATCTGTGGTATTGTTTTTCAGGTGACAAGAAATGGCAAGCAATTCAAAGATGGAGATCGAGAAGTTTAATGGGAAGAGCTTTGAGCTATGGAAGCTCAATATGGAATATATTTTGATGGACAAAGATCAGTGGATCACAGTAGATCCAGGTACTGCACCTACAGGAACTTTTGTAGATGACTGGAAAAAGACGGATCAGAAGGAAAAGAGCACAATTCGATTGTGTCTCTTCGATTCAGTATTACTGAATGTGTCAGAGGAAGCTACAACCAAGGATTTATGGGAAAAGTTGGGGAAGTTGTATCAGTCTAAGTCCCTGGTAAATAAACTATTCCTGAGAAAGAAGTTGTATAACTTGAGGATGAGAGATGGAG
>SNQJ01S0033673.1:54888-79215 GCA_010110895.2 Picea sitchensis | reverse complement strand
TTGGCAGTTTGATGTATGCAATGGTCTGTACTAGACCGGACATTGCACATGCAGTGGGAGTTTTGAGCAGGTATATGTCAAAACCAGGGAAGGGGCATTGGACAACAGTAAAAAGGGTTTTCAGGTATTTGCGTGGCACTACTAGCTATGGATTGTGCTATGAAGGAAGACCGGGATTGGACAGAGTGGTCGATATACATGTCTTTGTGGATGCAGACTGGGCTGGAGATTTGGATCGTAGGAGATCTACAAGTGGGTATGTGTTTAACTTGTTTGGAGGAGCAATAAGTTGGATGAGCAAAAGACAGGCTGTAGTGGCACTTTCAACTACAGAATCTGAATACATGGCAGCCACTCATGCAAGTAAGGAAGCAATATGGTTGCAAAGATTGTGTTCAGGTATTGGGTTGGTACAAGAAGATGTAAGGATAGAGTGTGACAGTCAGAGTGCAATTTTCTTGGTGAAGAACCCTGCTTAACATTCAAAGACAAAGCACATTTATGTTCAATATCACTTTGTGAGAGACATGATTGAAGAAAAGAAAGTATCACTGATGAAGGTGGACACTTTGAAGAATGTTGCAGATTCATTAACAAAATCTGTGAGCACTGAGAAGTTCTCTTGGTGTAGAGGATCCATGGGCATTGTTGCCCTAGATTGTTGACTATGTAACCCTGTAACCCCCTGTGTGCAAAGAAAATAAGTGGGAGAATGTTGGGTATGTGTTATATTCTTTGCACGAGTAGTAGTGTTCGAGCGTCTGCGCTGGGCTCATAGGGGGGTTAGAGGGAGGGAGCCCCTCACGTGGGGGTTCGGGGGCAGCGCCCCCGAAATTTTTTTCACACCGGGACGACATATTTCCAGGACAACATATTACCGGGACGACATATTTCCGGGACCACATGATATTTAGGTGGTTTTTTTGGCACATGTTTTTTTGCCGATGGTTTTCTATTTTCGGTTAAGGAATTAGGGTTTTGGACTAATTCAGGTCATTGGGTTAGGGTTTTGGATGTCGTTGGCTCCTATATGTATATTGTATTGTAAACAATGTAACACAATGTATGAATACAATATATGCTGGTTTTCCCGGTTTGGGTTTCCAGGGAAAAAATCTCTGTGTAATGTTTGCATTTGCCATTGTATCTTTTCTATTCTTTTCTGAATATCCGTTTACAGTAGACATTGTACAAGGTTAGAATTTACACCTATAGACATCGACGGGATAAGGACGTTTGCAGACTTCGAAGTGATTGAGATTGTTGATGATAGCTGTCCTTATACTACGTTGTTAGGAATTGATTGGGCTTTCAACAATTCGACTGTTGTTGACCTAAAGAAGAGAAGAATGACATTCTAAGGTAATGGCCTTAAGTTCATTGCACCTCTGGACCCGGATGAAGGTCCCAGATACAGAGAACCCATAAGGGAAGAAGACCATGCATATGAGATAGAGAACATCTACAAACTGACAACAAGACGACAAGATTACATTAACCCTACAGCAGATGGAAATCTCAATTGGCGAAGTGAAAGTGTATGTTCATCACATTCAGAGGAGGGATTGGAAAATTGGCAGAACATAATGTATGAAGTCTCTACGCGGAGATGTGCCATATTGACCAGAGCAGTTCGTTGGATTGGTACAGAAGTAAGTAATCTTCCAACATTTGATGGCTTGAATAATTTAGGGACATTTCTAGCTGAATTTGAGAGAATGGTACTAGTACAACTGAGGATGTTGGCACTGGATGAATCCTTGAAAGCTACACCATCTAGATGGTGGGGAACACACAAGAAGAACATCATAGAATGGGTACAATGTCGCACCTTGCTGACAGTGCACTTTTCAGACCAGGGTGAAGGATTCGAAGTTCGTTACACAGGTCAAAGTTTCCCTAAGGACCACATGTGAAGTTGTGAGGAGGCCTAGAGAAACATTCCTAAAGAACATTGGGTACATAAGTTCATTAACACATTGGACACTACACATATCAACTGGTATCTTCAAGCAGAACTATGCTTCGCCACTATAGATTGGTACGGTATGACCCAGAACTTTATAGCTACCTTCTTATTTGAAATTCAGTACCATACAATAGATCAAGATTTCCAAATTGTGAGACAAAAGGTTGTCGAAGGGGCACCTAACCTCCCTTTCACCCAAGAAGAAGATGGATGGACTGCACCTCTTCAACAGTTACAGGGTTTCTACAATATTAATGCTTATGAGGATGATGACCCGAGGGATGTAAACATTTTAGAAATTGAAGGACAAAGAGACATAGAAGGGCCTAGGATTGAATTACCCTTTGTTGGACAACCCATTAAAATTAAGAAGGTTAATATTGGAATCGAGAAAACACCTAAGTTAGCAAATGTTGGAGACTATTGGGATGATGCTACTATTAACAAGATTACAGAACTATTGCATGAATATCAAGACTTGTTTCCAACCAAGTTCACAGACATGAAGGGAATTAAATGTCCCATGGGAGAAATGAAGATCCCCTTAAGACCAGATGCAAGAACCATCAAGCAGAGACCTTACAGACTAAATCCCAAATACAAGTAGAAAGTTAAGATTGAACTGGATAGAATGCTGGAAGAAGGAATCATAGAGCTTGTTGAAGAATCCGAGTGGATCATCCCTATGGTGGTCCAAGATAAGAAGACAGGTGAAATAAGAATTTGTGTAGATATAAGGAAGTTGAATGATGCCTGTCTACATGACCACTTTCCTACACCCTTTACTGATGAAGTTATAGATAATGTAGGATGACAAAAGGTCTACTCATTCACAGATGGATTTTCAGGTTATCACCAGATCAGAATTGCTAAGGAAGACCAACATAAGACCACATTTGCAACAGAATGGGGTTCCTTTCAGTATATTGTGATGCCTTTTGGCTTGAAGAATGCACCAACCATCTTTTGTAGGGTGGTGGTCGAAGCATTTAAGGACTTTTTACACAAGTTCTTGGAAGCATACTTTGATGATTGGACTGTTTTTAGCCTAATGAAAGATCATATTGAATGCTTGAGATTAATGCTAGATAAGTGTAGGCAATGTCAGATTGCCTTGAATCTAAAAAATTGTATCTTCTTTTCACCCTTTGGAGTGCTGCTAGGGAATATTGTGTGTAAATAGGGACTCTTGGTAGATCCTTCCAAGATTGCTATCATTGTCGATCTACCCCCCTAATTCGGTTAGACAGTTGTGCACTGCACTGGGACACAGTGGATACTATAGGAAGTTTATTAAGGGTTATGCACAGATAACAACACCTATGGAGAAGCTATTAAAGAAATGAATTCTGTGGCACGTTCGCATATGGTTCCGAAATGATATGGATTGACATTAACAAGCAAACATTCCTGTCACTCCGTAAGTAACTGCAGTCTTCATTCCATTGATTTTCCAGGATGTTGTTTTGGTTCGACTTCTCTTTTCCGCTACTTATAAAGAGAAGACAACCCCGGGTGCAATATAAGGAAACTCCAAAAGCATTGTGAAGCAACAACAGATCAAATGGAAGCACAATCATCTACCCCGATGTAAGAATGAGCTTATTTCGTTTTTGCAATATATGATTGTTTTCTGTACATTTTGATAAGTGCTTCCATGTCAATTTTCAAATTATTTTCTGTATATTTTAAATGGGAGGCTATGTCACATGGTTCGGGTTCGAGTTCGGGTTCGGCAAGGATTAGGTTCGATTCGGGTTCGAATTTTCGGATGAGGTTCGGATGAGGTTCGACTTCAGGTTCGACTATATACATTTAAAAATATATATATATAATAGCTATGTGTGCCATCAGTTGTAGCCCGTGGGATCCCGGAGAGGAGGCTATGTCACATGGTTCGGGCTCGAGTTCGGGTTCGGCAAGGAATAGGTTCGAAGTTCGGCGAACCTAAAAAAAAAAAAAAAAAAAAAAAAAAAAAAAAAAAAAAAAAAAAAATATACATTTAAAAAATATATATATAATACAGGTGCTTACTAGCTTGTAGCTCGTGGGATCCCGGAGAGATACCACAACATTCCAAGATTTATAATATGGTAGAAAAAGCTTACATGCCTAATCAATGATTCTAGTTCAAGTGAAGGGTACATTTTTACAAAGGTCATGACAAAAGGAGTTTTAAATAATAACAACACCACCAACATTGGCGATATAGAGGGTCATTCTCTGGTGGTCTTGATTAAAATGCCAGCCCATACCTCTCATACTCCATAGAATCCAAAGGAAACATTGTAATCTCTAAGCAACTTGAAATCCCCTAAAACTGCTAAGTTTGCTGAATTTTGAATGGGACCCAAAAATTCTACTCTCTCCATATGAAGTCCACTGAGGTTAGAACCACTCTCACACATCCCGAAACAATTAATGGTAATGTTAAAAATTTAAGTAAAAGGATAAAATGAAAGATAAAGGAAATGAAAGATAAACATTACTACTAGGGAGCCACTCTGTGGAGTATATAAAGTTCCAACAAAGTGAACTTGAATCAACTCAAATTAACCTAACTTTATTCTGAGGTTCGAACTCGAACTCCTCGTCTGTGTTCCAAGCGAACCTTGTGACATAGATGGGAGGTGAAGATTAGGATATCTTTTGCATTTCAGTGTGGCTTAATATGGTTTTTGGGGGAAAAGGATGAGCTTGTAAAAGGATATTTTTAAGAAGGTAAAAAGATTGCATTTTATTGTTGTTTAATGTGGTTTTGGACAAATTTTTGAATTTTTGCAGTGGATAATATAGAGCTTGTATTTGAAGTTGCATCGGATTGTTGGGTGAATTTATCTTTATTTTTGGTGTTAAATTCAATGGCTCTGATTCAGTTCGGTCCACCTCCCAGCCTACGTACCTATAACATCGGTGCCTATTAAGCATGTAATACTTAACATACTCAAAATTCCTAGTAACCTCTATATTTGTTGTTTGTGTTTGAAGTGACAAAATGATGGCATTTACTTTGTAATTTTGAATGGGATTATGGTAAATAATGGTATGGTCTGTAATTAGTAATGATATTTTGATTCAGCCCAGTAATGGATACTCCCAATAATCTGGTACTTGACCTCCTTCAATATTAGTGCTAATTTGCAGGAATGTTGGTGTAGATTCACTGTTGATCAGGACATTGCAACTTTTCTTGTTTCATGCAGAATACTGTCCAAGTTTTGGGAAGAGTCACGTCTTGCAAGCAACTCGGAGGGTTTCAGTCTGAATGAGTATGAAGGTGTTACATATGTGGCCTTCCCTTTATTTCATAACATAGAAGGTTTCGTCATCCAAGAAAGCAAATATGGAGAGGGAAAAATACAAACCGACAACAAGGTCTTCTGTGGTTGCCTCAAGGGTAATGATGATCAACCAACACTCGTCCATCAGGGAGCTCTTAAGTTGTTCCTACGTATTATGGAGAATACATATTTCCAAGCAAAGGTAAATTAATTTATCTTTCATAAAAAGAGTGATTCCTTATTCCCTTACTAAAGATGAAATTTTGGAAAATGAAAATACCAACATTGTGTTGATGTATTTCGTGACCAAACAGATGCAGATTTATACGGATTCAAAACGAAGGAAGCTCAAACCCATTATATTTGTGGGTCATTCCTTAGGAGGGGCATTTGCAACTTTGGCCACACTATGGGTACTGGAAAAGAGGATGAGGCAAAGTTCTCCATTTTGTATAACATTTGGAAGTCCTTTAGTGGGGGATGTAGGACTTGTTGAAGCAGTTGGCCGTGAAAATTGGGCAGGCAACTTCTGTCATGTGGTTTCCAACCATGATATTGTTCCTCGAATGCTCCTTGCACCAATTGAGTCCATCGTTGAGCCCTTGATTGCTATTTTTCCTTATTGGCAAGACATAATTGCTAATGATAGTAAAACTATACCTGATTCTTTGATTCAAGAAGCTTGTAGGACTCTTCTTAATAATGTTAACTATGGGCTTGAATCTGTAAAGGAGTTAGATGGAGTTATCAAGAAAAGCCCGTACAGACCTTTTGGTACTTATATGTTTTGTTCAGGCGAGGGTGCAACTTGTATTGATAATTCTGAGATGGTTTTGAAGATTCTTCATTTGACAATGCAGAGCCACGAAAAACCTTATGAGAATATCGTACAGGGATGTTTTTCAGAGCATATAGAGTATGGATCTGTTTTAAATCATGTCATTGAAAAGTCCATAAGTGGGAGAAGAACTGAAAAAACCTGATTCAGAATCTTCTTACGAGATGGTAATGTCATTGCAGCTGGAAGCCATCAGTGTTGGTGTTCAGGTAAAACTAAATTGCTTCTTAATGTCTTGGAAGTATTATGAACTAGATCCATGTTAGACCTGATCTTTGAAGTGAAAATTTCTCTCCATATAATATATCAAGGTTAACTTGGATATATATATATATATATCAGCATCTCCCCAGCCTGGCATGTAATCTCTTATTGTGTAATAGTTTGATATTAAATTATAATGTGTCATTAACTTTTATCTACTTTCTGAATTTTATTTTCTGAAATGGCTAATTCAACTTTGTGCAGACTGATGATGCACCGATTGCGCTACAAATAGCAAGAGATGTTGAAAACAAGCATAACACAAACATTGCTAAGCTGACAATTGAATTAAGAGAGAAACAATGTATTATGGCAGAGCTTGAGTGGTATAAAGAGCGTTGTGAGAAGGAAGATGGCATCACATATTACGATTCCTTAAGGAAACATAAGGATGTCGATGCTAATTTGTGCAGGGTAAGGCTTGCTGAGTTCTAGGATAAGATTATTGAAATGTGGGAGAGGCATGAGTTGCCAGTGATTTGAAATCCCAAAACAAGTGGATAAACGCTGACACTTCCTATAGAAGACTGGTAGAGCCTCTGGATATTGCACATTATTATCGCATGTCTAAGGGTAAAGGAAACTATCTTTCAGATGGAAGACCATCTCGTCATAAAGTTCTTCAGAATTGGATGGAAGAGAAAGAAAAAATTCGCGGTTCAAGAGGTCAGAAAGGTCACACAAAGCTTGCATCCCTCACTCAGGACTCATGCTTTTGGGCACATGTAGAAGAGGCTTTGAAAGACTTGGAAAATCTCAAACAAGACCAACACCAAAAGCTAGAAAGTCTTGAAATGTTCGAAGGTTATGTGACAAGAATGATCAATGATCGCAGCATTTCCTCAGATGTTTTCTTGGAAGGAAGCAGGTTCATGGAGTGGTGGAAAGAATGGCAAAAATACAAGCAAAATCAATTCCCTGAATGGAGCTCTACTTTGTATGAAATAATGGAAGCTGAAAGTTGGAAGGGATGAATTTGCGGATTATTGGATGGACACTGGAAAACTGTTTCCAAGAGAACCTTGTCCCAATTAAGTTTCTTGTTTTTAAAGATGTAATTTCGTTTTCTGTAATGTAATGTCCTCATGGTCAAGAAAGAAATGCATTTTTCTTTACTTTTCTAAGTGGGAATTTATTGAGACAATCAGGTAACAGAATGTCACATAGATTAAGAAGTGCATTTTGCTTAAATTTTCAAAGTGGGGATTCGTTGAGACAATCAACAACTACAATAACATGACCAGAGAGGATTGGATTTACTCTTTTGTAGTACATGTTCTCAATGTTTGATCAAGAAATGCATTTTGCTTGAATTTTCAAAGTGGGGGATTTTTTGAAATGCATTTTGCTTAAATTTTCATAGTGGGAGATTTGTTGAAATGCATTTTGCTTAAATTTTCAAAGTGGGGGAGTTGTTGAGACAATCAACAACTACAATAGCATGGCTAGAGAGAATTGAATTTTATTCTTTTGTAGTACATGTTCTCAATGTTTGATAGATCTTCCCAACATGGGATGACAAGATAAAATTGTGTGAGAGTAAACATTCTTATGTCATGTGAGAAAAGTTTGGTGGATGATATCAAAAAAGTGATCCTCAACTTGAAATTTTAAACATAATTGTCAAACTATGTTATGGTAATATTTCAATATTGTTAATTTTTTAAAATGATGTTGGTGGTTAGGGGGAAGGGATTATAGTTGATCTCCAAGGAAAATAAGAAAATTCTTTTATCTGAGGTCTAGGAAGGGCAACAAATAACCACTACTAGCTTTGTTTATGGGATTGAGACTAATTGATGAAAGGTTACATAAAAGACTAATTGTCATTAGAAACCCAAAAATGATAATTAAAACTTTGAGAAAAGGTCTTGAGCAAAGTCAAAGTGCCCTTTCAAGAACCATTCTTAGAATCAATAAAGAGGTGGAAAGATTTGATAAGGTTGAATATTATCTTGTCCTCTAAGCAATGAATGGAAAGGCGGATATCTTAGCAAATGTAGTTTGTAGGTTAGAACAAGGAAGATGAGAAATAATTAGGATCAAAAAAGAGTTCCAATACCTTGATTAAATGATGAAAATAAACATTAAATTGTTTTATTGGGGTGTTAATCCTCTTACTCCTTTTAATTATGAAGGAATCTACAAAGTAATGAAGGAATACATATTAAATCACAACATAGTCACCTCACATGCAATGCACATGTTCATTCACCCACAACAAAAGGATATGGATTATACTTCACACAAGATGATATCACCTTGGGTGTTTAATCAATCACCATTTGAATTAATTTCTTTCGCGGGTGGGAAAATGGAGATATCTTCTATCAAAATTCTGTTAATCCCGCTTCAGGGAAGAGTTTACTGTTTATCTGGATCAATTTCGATGCATTACACATTTGGGAATTCCTTTAGGAAATTTGTAAGCTTTCTGGTTGTTGGTTCCTTCATGCGTGGTCAAGGGAGAGTTTTTATGTATCAGTTTGGGTGCAGAGTTTTTATGTATCATTCTGGGTGCATTTCTCATCTAGGAATTCTTTTGGGAACTCTATATTTAAATTTGTGGTTATTGACCCATCCCTTTATGCTCCTTCCAGGCTCTTTCTGTTGCAGTGACAACTGAGTGAAAAGGGTCGTGTTGGTGCACTCAACATGTCCAAAGGTGGTTGAATTGGTTTCAAGTGAGTCCACTCTGTATTATCTCAGTTTGTATATTTATTGTTGTTAGGATAGTGTCAGATGTTTTCGAATGGTTTTTGTAGCATCAACTAAGCATGAATTTTGTCTGTAAGCGAAGAGTGTTTCCCTATGTGTGAGATCTCAAAGGTTCAAAGACAACTATTGGGCCACCAAGAAATGCGTCCCACTTCCTTGGCCAATCAGGATGAGGGGGAACTCCTTAATTAGTATTGTAGTTAGTGTTGTAGTTAGTTTCAGATATTTTTTTTGTAAACAATAATTCGCTTCAACACTTTCCACTGTAAGTATTTAGTGTGCTTTTAGCAATTACTGTTGTAAGAATTTAGTAATTTGGTGAAACTTTATTGTAATCAACTAATAACGAGAAGGAAAAAGTCACCTTTTTTTATAGAAGGAGCTCCTCTCTCACTCAAGAAAACATGATGGTTATTTTCTGTTCTAATTCTTCTTCTCCATTTCCATGTATATTTTATTTTCTCTGCTCCGCACTATCTAATTTTTTTTCTTCATTATGCATTTTAGTTTTATGTGTGTTTTCAGATCTGAATTTCATATCAATTAGTATCAAAGCCTATATTCAAGTCAGCTTCTTCTCAGCCACAGAATTCAGAAGAGAGGCCATCCAACATTTTTTTTTTCTCAGAGCTAGACGTCCTTCTGAGGACTTCTAATGTGCCCTCCTCAAGGCTTCCAACATGCTCATTTTTAACCATTCTCCACATGCCCTCTTTAGGGTACAAGGTGCCTTCTCAAGGCCCTTAGGAGTTCAATGATTCTCAGTGCAACATCCAGTGACAGATTGGCATCCATGGTGAATAAAGATTATGTCGTCGTGAAGAGATTCATCTACAGAGGATTTTGCATCGAGTGCCACAACTCCAATTCAGGATTTAACTATGGCTCTCCAAGAGCTACTCCATCCGCAACAACACAGATCTCCAACACCCATGCAACTCGATACATGATTCCAATTATCGAATTTTTTGGGTCAAATGAATGGCGAGAATGCCGAGTCTTAGCTTCAAAGTCTTTCCATATACTTTCATATATGTCCTAAGATGACAGAAGACATGAAGCTTCATATCGTCGGTCTAAAACTCGAGGGAATTATGAATACATGGTGGGACACTCAACTGGAGAATTCTTCATGGGTCATGGACATAGGTGACCTTGTCGAGACATAGACACCACACATTATGGTGTGGGAGGCATTTTTCCAGGCACTCAGAGACCATTTCTATCCCTTGGGATATCGATAGAACCTCCTTTCCAAATGATTGCATCTCTGAAAACTCACCCATTAGTCAGTATAGAGCTACATATATGTATTATGCAAGTTTCACATCTAGCTACACATTTCAGATCTAGAAGAGGTATTGATTGTCAAATTTAATTATAGTTTATTAACAATTTTATGTCATGAATTCTATTTGTTTGAGTATCCTTCCTTTGATAAGGCCTTTCTTTGGGCCTTGGTTGTGAAGCATAAAGTATCTCCTCTAATCCACTCTCCCCCAACCTGATATGGTTCTTCTACTACTATTCCATCACATACTGAGCATTCCCTAGTTTCCTAGCTTCCCATCCACACTTAGAAATGCACTATGTTGTACCTTTCATAAGACCAACTCAGATGCATCTCCAAACTATCGGGCACTTAAGAACATTCACACCAACCAGACTCCATTTGTAGAGGTCGCTCATCTAGATTCCCTTGACCATACTGAAGTATTCTCTCGAAAATCCTACCGAAGTGGACCCTTCTCTGATCCTGATGACCACTAATGAACTCGAAATCTCTAATATACCCCTATTTACACATAATTGTTAGATTAAGTATGAGTTGGATACTCTCATATTGGACAATGGAAGCCAAAAGAAACTCGTGGCCCAAAACTTGGTCACACTCCTGAACCTCCCCACCACTTTGCACCCGACCCCATACCAACGCCGTTGGGTACAAAAGGAAGGCCCTCATCTCACTATCTCCAAATGATGTGTGGTTACCTTTGCGATTGGTCCTTTCCAGGATACTATTTTGTGTGATATCTCTCCTCTTGATTGTGTCAATTTGTTACTTGGAATTCCCTACCAACATGCCTCACATGCTATCTATCATGCTAAATCTCATCAATACCACTTGCAACATGAGGGGCACACCTATTTTCTTACTTCTTCCGCTCTTAAATCCACCCATCCTATTACTGACCATGCGGTCGTTAATCAAGTGAGTATGAACCAATGTGTCTCTTTGTGCTTAGTTCACTCCATTAACCTAAACAACAAGAATAACCTTGTACCTCCAGCCATGGATCCCCCGCTCCAAGAATTTGCAGATGTCTTCACACATCCCAAGGAACTTCCCCTGTCTCACTCTATTGAGCTCATACTTGATATGATTCATGGTGCTTCTTTTTCCGACACCATATCCTAACACATCACTCCCCGAGAGGCCACCAAGATGGAACACCCAATTGGTCAACTTTTTAACTTAGGCCATATTCCACCTTCATTTTCTCCATGTGTGCCCCCCCTCCATTGTTATCCCAAACAAGGATTATTCATGGTAGCACCTAGTGACCCACTGCCATGCCCTTAACAAAGACAATGTTAAAACCTATTGCCTCCTACTCTGAATTGAGGAATTGTTGGACCACTTACAAGGGGATTATTCCTTCACACTCATGGATTTGACATTTTCTACCATTGTGTTTGCATGAATGCAACAAGTCATTTGGGTAAATGCATGATCATTTATCTTGATGATATCTTGGTCTTCAATAATTCTTGGGAAGAACATCTTCAACACGTATGCAACATCCTCAAGCTATAATGAGCACATACAATTCAAGTAAAGAAATACTATGTTGTACACACATTAGTTCCACATTTGGAACTCATACTGGACATAACAGGGGGTCAATCAGATCGATCTTAGGTATAGGTTTTGGCACAATTTCCAGTGCACTCTAATTCCCATGACCTCAATATATTTTTGCAAAAGGTGGGGCACCACTTTTCTCATCTTCTTCCTGCATTATACTCTACACATGTTCTTCATTTTCCATATAGGAATCATCCATTTGAGATTAAGAAGGATGCATTTCAATTCGCGAGTGGGGTGGTACTTAAACATGGAGGTTATTCGATGGAATTCCATTCAAATACCTTTGCTCCTTCTAATTCTGCACATTTCTAGCAAGAACACCAACTATCTTAGTGTTTTCCCCATATGTTGACTCAACGCTTTACTCAGGAAGCAACTTCCTTACAAGCAGCCCAAGACTGTGTGAAAAGGAGGCATGATAAGAAACACACCATTTTTCTTTTAGTTAGGAGATCATGTATGAATCTTGCTAGACAAGTACCAATTCAAACACCAACATCACTTGCAACGCAATTTCCCTCATTTAATGGCAGAAGCAAGGATTCTTTTGGATCTAAACAGGGATGAATTGGGCCACCAAAAAGTGTGCCCCACTTCTTTGTCCACTCAGGATGAGGGGGTGCTCCTTGATTAATATTGTAGTTATTTTCAGATATTTCTATTGTAGACAGTAATTCGCTTCGACACTTTCCGCTGCAAGCATTTAGTGCACTTTTAGAAATTACTGTTGTAATAATTTATTTAGTTGTTGCAACTTCTATTTAATCAGCTAATAAAGAGAAGGAAAAAAATGTCTTGATTATAGAGGCACTCCTCTCTCACTCAAGAAAACGTGATGCCAAGTGATTTCCAATCCCAAAACAACTGGATAAATGTTGGCAATACGTATGGATTATTTGTAAATCCCTTGGATATTGCACATTATTATCACATGTGTAAGGGTAAAGGAAAGTATCTTTCATATGGAAGATCCACTCGTTATAAAGTTATTCATAAATGGATGGAAGAGAAATAAAACACTCGCAGTTCAAAATGTCAGAGAGGTCACACAAATCTTTCATCGCTCACTCAGGACTCATGATTTTGGACACATGTAGAAGAGGCTTTGAAAGACTTGGAAAATCTCAAACAAGACCAACACCAAAACATAGAAAGTCTTGAAATGTTCGAAGGTTATGCGACAAGAATGATCAATGATCGCAACATTTCCTCAGATGTTTTCTTGGAAGGAAGCAGGTTCATGGAGTGGTGGAAAGAATGGAAAGAATACCAAAAAAATCAATTCCACGAATGGAGATCTACTTTGTATGAAATAATAAAAGTTGAAAGTTGGAAGGACTGAATTTGCGGATTATTTGATGGACAGTGGAAAATTGTTTCCAAGAGAACCTTGTTCCAATTAGGTTTGTTGTTTTTAAAGATGTAATTTCCTTTGTTGTAATGTAATGTCCTCATGATCAAGAAATAAATGCATTTTTCTTTAATTTTCTAAGAGGGGAATTTATTGAGACAATAGGTACCGGAATGTCACATAGAGAAATGGATTAAGAAATGAATTTTGCTTAAATTTTCAAAATGTGGTATTTATTGAGACAATCATCAACTACAATAGCACGAACAAAGAGAACTGAATTCTATGATTGTGTAGTACATGTTCTCAATGTTTGATAGATCTGCGCAAGAGAGAAATGAATTATATGCTTGTGTAGTATATGTTCTCGATGTTTGATAGATCTGTGCAACATGGGATGATAAGAGGGAGTAAACTTTTGTTTAGTGGATGGGCTGAAACAGGTTCACGGTTATAAAATAAGTTTTCTCCTTTCAATTTTTCATGTTGAGAGGTATTATTTTGAAATGGTAAAGCATCGAGAGTTGTGTTGGTAAACAAACCAAGCATGGGTAATTTTTGTGTCCAGAACACAAGATAAAGTGAGACAAAATTTTGGTGGTTGATATAAAAAATGATCCTCGATTTGAAAATTTAAACATAATTGTCAAACAATTTTATGGTGATCTTTCAGTATCTTTGGGAAAAGAGGCACATTCTACAACCAATTATTAGGTCTATGTGTGATTCAATGCCTAAATTCAATGTGGAGATGACAGGGGTCACTCTTAAATAATAATAATAATAATAATAAATTAAGTAAATGAAAATTGTATATGTCAGCTCTAACCTTTTGCGAAATGAAACACACACACACACACACACACACACACACACACATATTCAAATTAAATTAAACTAACCTAATTAAACCAAGATAAAAGAAGATTAAAAATAGATGTGATTCTTCTCTGCACTTCATAGAACCAAAGTTAATATGGGTCTATGCTGGTTATTTTTAAATGTGATGTTGACGGTTAAGGGTAGTAGGACCAAAAGGGATAAAGGCCCTTTCAAGAACCATTCTACGATTTAGTATAAAGTAGCAAGATTTGATAAGGTTGAATATTATCATATCTTCTAAGAAGTAAATGGAAAGGTGGATAGCAAGGTAGTAAGATTTGATAAGGTTGAATATGATCATATCCTCTAAGCAATGAATGGAAAGGTGGATAGCTTAGCAAATTTATTTGCAGGTTAGAACAAAGCATCACTAGGGATAATCAAGGTCAAAAAGAGTTGCAATACCTTAATTAAATGATGAAAAGATTCTTACTTTTTTTAATTGGGGTATTAATCCTCTTACCCCTTTTAATTATAAATGGATATATGAGGTAGTGAAGACATACATGTTGAATCATGGGATAGTCACCTTGCATGTAATTCCCACGTTCATTCACTTGCAACAAAAGGATATGGGTGGTACTTCACATAAGGGAATGTCATCTTGGGCTTTTAATCAATCACCATTTCAATTAATTCCTTGCACAGGTTGGAAAATGGAGATATCCTTTGTCAAAACTCTGTTAATCTATAGCTTCAGGGGAGAGTTTATCTAGATCAATTTCGGTGAATTACTCATTTTGGAATTCCTTTGGGAAATATCCAAGCTCCGTGGTTGCTAGTTCCTTCCTCTGTATGCTCGGGGGAGAGTTTTCTATATCATTCGGGATGCACTTCTCATCTAGGAATTCTTTTATGAACTTTGTAAAATTTGTGGTTATTGGCTCATCCCTATGCATTCCTTCCTGACTCTTTCTATTGCAATGAGAATTGAGGGAAAAGGGTCATGCTAGGTGAACTCATCATATCGAGAGGTGGGATAATTATTGTCAAGTGAGTCTACTATATATTATCTTATTTTGTAAATTTTTTGGTGTTGGGAGGGTGTGGGATGGTTTTGGATGGTTTTCGTAGCATTAATTAAGCATGAGTTTGGTTCATAAGCATGAAGGGTGTTTCTGTGTGTGAGAGGTCTCACAGATTAAAATACAACTAAGGAGTCAAGAAATCGTTTCTTTGGAAAACAAATCTTTTATTGCATAATTGGCAACTCGATCACGGGTTAAGGAAGAAAATAGGGACAAGGAGATAACTCTCCTAATGGAAACAATGCAACACCAAAACCTAGAGATTGTGGAGTTGAAAAGGGAATGTATCATGCGTAGTCACATAGTTAGTGAATTGATGAATTATCAAAACATGACACAGTCAATGGCACACCTCTTAGTTGGGTCCTCAACAATGAAGAAAGGAGAAACCATACAACAATACCTTGTTAAATGGAATTGGATCTTATTGGTCAGAATCATATTAACACTAATATCAAGCTTTATTTATTGACATACTTAGCTCTTTAGTGTTTTCTTGTGTATTTCAAAATATGTCTATTATTAGTTTTTGATGTGATATATTTGTATACGGGTAACTAGGAACAATACTTTAGATTGGTATGCAAAACTCTATACACTGAAGCAACATTTTATAATTTGTTTAAACTTTCTTTGAGAAATATGTATTAAGATGTAATAGTATGTTGACTAGTACAATGCAACAATTTTGCTAATTATATAAATATAATTGTTTTTTTTTTTTTTTAAATTCATGTTGGCACTTAAATGATTCATATAAAATGGGAATGTTTTTTATCCACTTCTTAACTAAATCATCTCACAATATAATAAAGAGATAAGGGTATGATAGAGTTGTAAGGATACCCCAACACACATATGCATATAATTAAAAATATTAATATTGTAAAAATAAAAAATAGTTATAAAGTTATAATTATTTATTTTGAACATTTAGAAAATATAATTATTGTAAAGACACAATACTATATTATAGAGTAGGTTTATCAAACCAAGATGTATATTTTTTTCATTCAATGTCATAAAAGCATATTACATAGATAAAGATCATAGATGAAACTCCAATGGAAACTACAAAATAAGGTAGAAAAAATTCATAGTTTGTCTCGTTAGAGTTTATAATCAAAATCATTAGTATCACCACCACTCATGTTAGGAGAGTGATCTCGTCCCTCCTCATTCAATGCATTTAGGCCAAGTGTTTCATGTGTTGGTGTGATGAGTTACCCCTCAAGAATATCGTCATCATCAAAAGATATCCTACATGCATTTTTAAAGCACTCAACAAAAACCCTAAAGGTGGATTTATGTGCATTGAGTGTTCTACATGTTACAACATGAATAAATTGTGTGTTTGACCCATATAGGACGTGTTCCCTACATAGTTGTGTGTCCACTGCATGTTTGAAATGCAGGTCCTATGTGTTAAAGGTTCAACACATGATTCATGCATGCCTTAAACCTAACATGTTTGGTTTCTTATTTTCCTACAAGGCACAGTGTGTCCAATGCATGTTTGACATGCAGGTCCTATGTGTCAAGCATTCAACACATGATGCATGAATGACTTAAACCCAACCTGTTTGGTTTCTTATTTTCCTACAAGGAACAAAACTAATTTATTTAACTTAAACTAAATTATGAATAAACACGCTTTCTCTTTTATCCAAGATCTTTGCAACTATTTTTTTTCTTACATTACAACCCAATGTCATATATCACCTATGGTCTTTCCTTTAAAGAAAAAATATGAATGTTGTATTAATAGAAGGGTGATTCCTTAAATAGAGGGACCACCTTTGATCCATGTGGATATTGGTGGCCACCCACCTATTCCAGTTGGCTCCTCTTGACAATTTTTAGTCCAATACGTTCTTTTCTACTTCTTTGTAATGGTGGTTTATACACTTCCAGGGATTTCTAAAGGCCTACACATATTCCAGGTGGAGACTGGTGGCCACCCACCTAATTCAACTAGCTTATTTTGGGAGTTTTCATGTCAACACTTCTTTATGTACTTCCAGGATCATTTTAGGGCCCTAAACAATGTTTTTTTTGGCTTGCCACTGTGAAACTATAGACAGAGTCAAAGTTTGATGGCATAATGTGTAGTTCTCTAAAATACCTTTCCAACAAGTTATCACTTGCCTAAAACTGAGGTTGTATGCAAAAGTTACGACCCCAGAAAGTTGAGTTACCAACTTACCCAACGGGGCCCGCATAACTTTTGGTGTTTCATCTCCTAGGGTTAGGTCTTTGGATGGATAGTGTTTTGGAATTCTTGAGTAATGTTAAAAAGGCCTCTGGAGCCTCAATGTAATCATTCTTCTCAGACGAATGCGCGTAGCATCCACATCTATCCTCAGATATAGCTATCACCATTCGAGCAAGTTGTTTTCAGTTCTGTAGTTTTACAGTTTCAGCCTATTTTATTTATTCAATAGAAGTTATTTTTCACTGGATATTTTTTGTTGTTCTCAGTATATCTTTGTTATTATATTCAGTTTGTTATTCTTTTCATTCTCCTCATAAATCTGGATCAGTGGTATCAGAGCGATCTGATCTTAATTTATTTTTCTTCGTGCATGTCCCCGACAAGATCTGGGTACAAGAAGTTGGGACTCGAAGCAGTCGAGCCTTTGCAATATCGATTGCACCGAGCCCAAAAACAACCCATGGGGGATGAAAATAAATATTATGGAGAAAGAGATCCTTTTAAAATGTTGCTCGAGGAAGCCCTTGCGTGACAAAGGAAGGAAATGATGGAAAACTTTACACAGATCCTTTAGCGGTTTCCCATAGGAGAAGCATCTTCATCAAGGGGCCATGTAACCCTCTTCAAGGTACGAGTAAATTTTGATATTCCATTATTTGAAGGACTGATAGATGCAAATGTTGTAGATAAATGGTTGAATCTGCTCGAAGGGTATTTTTCGGTCTACAATTTTACCGATAGGGAAAATATTACTTTTGCACTCCTCAAGGACAACCCCATGTTAAGGACTGGTGGTCGGATACTTACTCTGAGCAAAGGGCCATGGAGTAATATGAAATATTTGCGGTTACCCCCATAGGGGATTACTTCAGGGATGCCATTAAGGAATAATACTACCCTGTTGGAAGCTATGAGGACCAGTACACAAGATGGACTACCTTGCGTCAGAAAAGGGACCAGATTGTAGCATATTTCACCAATATTTTCCATACCCTGCGCACCAAATTGGGTATCAAAGACTCTGAGTGACATCCGATGCTAAAATACCATGGTTGTTTGCATAGATACATTCAAACAAAAATGGAGTTTCTGGACATCACATCATTGGGTACGACTTATAGATATATTGTCAAGATCGAGAAAAACTTTAAGTAGAAGAGGCGAGAGTTTGGATCTGGAAACTCCTCACAGCTGAAGAAGGGAAAAGGTGGCCCCAACCTATACAACAAGGGATAGAGAAAAGAGGGCCACTCTCAGGAAAACCAGTCCAAGCCGCAACACCAGAATGGTAATGAGAAGTCGATGAAGGACACGAGAAAATGGTGTGAATACGATAAAAACCCTTGGCACAACACTGAAGAATGTTTCTCCAAGCAGTCACTCGTGGCTGATCTGAAAGATTCGAGGTTTATTCTAACTCCGAATCAAATCTAGAAGGAGGGAAGTGGATTATCGATGTTCAACCCAGTGCCATTGTCACTACCACCAAAGTCCAACCAAGCGAACTAGAATAACCAGAGGAAGGGGAATTCCTCTTTCACTCATAGATGTGGGTAAAGGGGGTTCCGCTTCATTTCATTGTCAATAGCGGAAGTTAGAAGAACCTGATATTAGCAAAGGTCATCAAGCGGCTGGACCTGCTGACGAAACTGCACCCGCAACCCTACACCATCGGTTGGCTTCGTCAAGGAAAATATCTTCGTGTCAGCCAACAATGTCATCTACCCTATGACATGAAGCCTTTCAAAGATGAGGTATTATGTGATATTTCTCCCCTTGAATTTTTTGATCTTCTTTTAGGACAACCATATTTGTGGAAGCAACATGTTGTGTATGAGTCTATAACCCATAGTGTTATTATTACTTTGGTTAGAGAATTGTACAGGATATTAGAGGTAGAGCTGCCTACCATTATTTCTTTAATCTTCGTTAAGAAATGCAGCAAGGTCATTTCACAGACTGAGAAGTTCGTCTTCTTTCTGATCCATGCTCACAATAAGCAGAAGGTCGCTACCACATCCGTGGCCTCTACACATAGCCTCTCTTTGCAGCAGAAGAAAGTGGACGGGATCATGGAAGAGTATAGATACATCTTCTCCTCACCCACCGGAGTATCGATGCACTGCCAAGTCAAGCATCCAATTGATCTAACCCTCGGTGCACCTATGCCTAATGGACTAGTCCATCATCGCTCACTGCTAGAAAATGAAGAAATCAAGCATCAGATCCAAGAGATTCTTCAAAAGGGGCACAGCAAACCCATCTCCTCCCGTTGCGGAAGCCCGATTGTACTAGTGAAGAAGAAATACGGGACATAACAACTCTACATTGATTACAGAGCATTAAACAAAATGACAGTCAGGAACTGGTACCCAATTCCCAGAATTGATGACCTTCTTGACCAACTCAAGGGGGAAAATTTCTTCAGCAAGATTGACCTAAAGTCTGGCTACCAACAGGTTCCCATTGAACCAACTGATGTATGGAAGATAACTTTCAAATCTAAATAAGGTCTCCTCGAATGGCTGGTCATGCCCTTTGGATTAACAAACGCACCAGACACTTTCATGAGGTTGATGGATGATGTATTGAGACCCTTCACAAACTCTTTTGTGGTGGTATATTTGGATTACATCCTCATCTTCAACAAAACTTGGGAGGAGCACATGCAACATATTCTGCAAGTTTTGAGCACTATGCGGTAGCACAAGCTATATTCCAACTTGGAAAAATGTTCCTTTGGCATGAATATGGTCTAATACTTTGGCTACATTGTTGATGAGCATGGGGTACATGTTGATCCAACTAAGATCCAATTCATTTGTGACTGGCCATCCCCGACCACACTCACCAAGCTCCAGAGCTTCTTGGGACTGGCCAACTTCTACCTACGGTTCGTGTTAGGATTTTCCCATATTGCATGGGCCCTCATCCAAGTGACCAAAGGTGGTGGCAGGGCACATTTCGCGTGGGGGAAGGAACAAAAATGATAATTTCATGATCTGAAGCATCTCTTGTGCTCAATTCCAATACTCTCCTTACCTAATCTGCAACAATCGTTCGAGATTGAGACTGATGCATCTAAATATGTTGTAGGCATAGTTCTCACTTAGCACCGTCATTTGGTAGTATACCATAGTTAGACACTCT
Source organism: Picea sitchensis (assembly GCA_010110895.2). Classification (NCBI taxonomy): domain Eukaryota; kingdom Viridiplantae; phylum Streptophyta; class Pinopsida; order Pinales; family Pinaceae; genus Picea; species Picea sitchensis. The sequence continues at coordinate 58,647 of SNQJ01S0033673.1, read as the reverse complement.
CAGATATTGTCCAGAAATACCCCACCTATGACAAGGAAATTTATTCCATTGTACAATCATGTCGTCAATGGAAACATTACATTATGGGAAATGAGACAATCATCCACACCGATCACAAGCCTCTACAGTTCATACAAATACAGGGGAAGTTGCATAACGAATGCCATCAAAAGTGGTCCACCTACCTACAGTAGTTCCATCTCAACATCAAGTACAAGACAGGGAGCACAAATCGTGTCATTGACCACCTTAGTCAACCTCCCCTAGATGCACTCACCGTTCTCCATTCCTTTGGACATGAGGCATCTAAATGGCCCCAACTTTATCAACAAGATCCAGACTTCTCCACCACCTATAAACTCTTGGGTACATCCGCGAATGTCACCGATTTTCACATTCAAGACAGACTCTTATGCCATCTGGGCCATCTATGCGTTCCTGCAAGTGAGCGTGCAAAGATTATTTGGGAAGCTCACTACAATCGAATGGAAGTAAATTTTGGCATGGAGAAAACTATGGTCGTTCTACAGAAACATTTTTATTAGCCAACACTTTGACTGGACGTCAACAAGTATATCAGATATTTCACTGCCTATGCCATTCCCAAGTCATCCAGCAAGAAGAAAGGCTTATACACCCCTCTTCCTACTCCCGAGATGTCGCGGAAATCCATTTCGATGGATTACATGTCTGGTCTTTCGTCCACCAAGAAAGGAAATGATTGTGTATTTGTGGTACTAGTTGATCGGTTTTTGAATATGGTCATCCTCACAGCCTACAAGAAGAGCATCACAATGGTAGATACTTCCAATATCTTCTTTGAATGAGTGTGGGTCCATTTTGGGATACCACAGACTATCATCTATGATCGAGACAACAGGTTCCTCAACAAATTTTGGTCGAGTCTCTGGTCACTGTTGGACACCAAGCTCACTAAATCCACTGCTTTCCACCCCCAAACTGATGACCAAACAGAGGTCATCAATCAAATGATTGTGCACATCCTATGCATTTACAACTCTAAGCATTTGTGTACATGGGATGAGAGTCTTCCCTATGTTCAACATAGCTACAATAGGGCTCTCCATAGCCCCATCGACCATAGCCCATTTCAGGTGGGGCTGGGATTCCAACTCTTGGGTCCCATTGATGTTGCACTACCTCTTGAAACCACACAGGAAGAATATTCCCATGTTTAGTTTGAGGCCGACAAAGCCACCAGTTCATTGAGTGGATTCAACACATCCATCAACAGGTCCATGAGATTTTGTAAAAAGCCAATGCTAAGTACAAGCAACGCCATGATCAACACAGGGTACCGCACCAGTTTCAGGTGGGAGACAAGGTTTGGTTAGATTTGTAGAAAGAGCAGGCCCCATTGGAAGCTCCGCCCATTTCTCTATGGGCCTTACACTATTAACAAGGTTTGGGGTAGCAATGCTTTTGAGCTCAACACTCTGCCCTTACTTGGCTTTCACCCAATGTTCAATGTGGAACTCCTTCAACCATATTTTCCACCATTATCGGACACCTCAGAGATCGCAAAAAAGTTGACACCAATAGAGATCAACCTTGACTGCATGGAACAAGCATCCACTGATCAAATCATGGACACACAGGTCAAGGGCACTCGCCAGCAAAGGATCCATCTTTATCGGGTTGTCAAGTTAGGGCATCTCCTCAACCAATGCAAGTGGCTCACCCAAGGCCAAATTCAACAGAATTTTCCTCACCTGATGGGGGAACTCAACGCAATGGAGACCATTTCTTCCTAAGGGGGGAGGATTGATCCAGGTGGATATTGGTGGCCACCCCACCTATTCCAACTGGCTCCTCTTGACAGTTTTTAGTCCAACACGTTCTTCTGTATTTCTTTGTAATGGTGGTTTCTATACTTCCAGGGTTTTCTAAAGCCCTACACATCTTCCAGGTTGAGACTGGTGGCCTCCCAGTTAATCCAACTGACTTATTTTGGGATTTTTCATGCCAACACATCTTTCTATACTTCCAGGGCCATTTTGGGGCCCTAAACAATGTTTTTTTTGGCTTGGCACAGTCAAACTCTGGACATAGTCAAAGTTTGTAAACATAATGTGTATTTCTCATAAATACCTTTCCAACAGGCTATCACATGCCTAAAATGGAGGCCATATGAAAACGTTACGACCCCGGGAAGTTGAGGTACCAACTTACCTAGCAGGGCCCACATAACTTTTATTGTTTCATCTCCTAGGGTTAGGTTTTTTGATGTCTAGGGTTTTGGAATTCATGAGTAATGTTAAAAATTCCTATGGAGCCTAATTGTAATCATTCTGCTCAGATAGATGCACATAGTAGCCACATCTCTCCTCAGATATAGCTACCACCATTCGAGCAAGTTGTTTTTAGTTCTGTAGTTTTACAGTTTCAACCTATTTTATTTATTCAATAGAAGTTATTGTTCACTGGATATCTGTTATTGTTCTCAGTATCTCTGTGTTATTGTATTCAATATGTTATTATTTTTTATCCGCTCATAAATCCGGATCAACCTTATCTATTATTATTAGTACGAGGGTGAGTGCATGAAGTTGGTGGCCGAAAAAGTGGCAAAGGGGTCAGCAGGAACATGCACTTGCAAGAATGCGTACACATTTCTATGAATGCACACACAGTCCTGATGTAACAGGTTAATAAAACCTCAAACCTCCACTCAACAAGGCACATAGGTACATTCCAAAGAACGAGTGCGCATTCCAAAGAGACACGTGTACAAGAACATGTGCGAATTCTTAATAAAAATATGAAATAAAAATAATGTGTGCGCGCTTTAGGAACGTGCATGTGTTCCTAAAGTGCACACGTGTTATTAGGAGTAGGAACGCACACACGTTCCTGTTAACATGAAATGTCTCTCTTTCCTCCCTCTTCNATTCTTAATAAAAATATGAAATAAAAATAATGTGTGCGCGCTTTAGGAACGTGCATGTGTTCCTAAAGTGCACACGTGTTATTAGGAGTAGGAACGCACACACGTTCCTGTTAACATGAAATGTCTCTCTTTCCTCCCTCTTCCCCCCAAACTCTCTCTCTCTCTCTCTCTTTCTCTCCCTACCTCCATTTATCTTCCTCTCCAATCGCTCTCTCCCTCTCTCTCACTCATTTTCTCCCCTACCCCTCTCCCTCTCTTTATTACCCCTCTGTTATCCACAATTTTGGTCATTGTGATGATGTCATGATGATGTCATGATGATGGAAAATCAAGCTCTTAAATAATAATATTTTCATGAGGAAAGTTGCACTTGTCTGTTTCCAGAAAACTATATTTTTCAAATAGTTCGCAGGCTGCATATATAGCTACCTGCGAGAATCCCTGATTCCCACAGGCTGCATTAAGCCAGAGTGCGGGTAATTCACACTGTACTCATGGCCAGGGTGAGAACATGTTTCTAAGGTGGAAAACGATGAAGTTCTTGTTACAGGTATGAAATAACTGAGAGGGGGGGGGTGAATCAGTTATTGTAAATTATTAACCATTTCTCTCATTTTTAACTTCGAATCATTAATCTTAGTGGCAACAAGTCTTTACTGTGAAAACCAGTGTTATAAACATAAAGCATATATCATAAAGAACAGAAATCACACACAGCATTCATTCACAAGTATGAGACACAGATTTTTCAAGAGGAAACCCAACCCGGGAAAAAACCTCGTCTTCTTAAGATGTTCAGCAAGCACCAACTTCGTTACAACTCATCTTTTATGAGCACCAACTCATAG
>SNQJ01S0033673.1:42030-52070 GCA_010110895.2 Picea sitchensis | reverse complement strand
CTAAGGAAGAGGTTCCCAACTGGTTCTAAACATAACTCAAGAGGTTAAGCTCCTCTTAACCTATATAAACAGGCTCTATGATGGTGGAAAGGGGGAAGAATTGAACATATGAAACTTATGATCTTGGAGGAAACTTACAGTCAGCCAAAGGAAAGTGATCAGTGAAGCTGTTGTTATCCAGGTTGTGGATATTTTAGGCAAGGATTAGATGAAGAGGACTTGACGAAGCTGTCGCATTCGCATCTACGATTGTAAGTACTGCTGTCGTTATTCTCATTAATATGACACGCTTGGCCTGTTTCTTTCTAGTTTGCGTCTGATGTTACATGAACTTGTCATTCATTGATAGATCTATTTTCAAGCTAATGTCAATAGAATAGGAAGTGGTTGTATCTTGTTTTGTCCACAGAACTCAGCGAGGAGCAAAGAATTGGAGCGCAACTCGGAGCGTGCAGGGACAAACGTCGATAACAGGTACTTCTATCATCCTTCCTTCTCATGTGTTAGTTTAGATAGATTTGAAAGAAATTCAGTGTCCACGTTAAGCATTTTTCTGTCTAGGTTTAAGGTCAAGCCTTAGAGGTGATCTACCTGTCCGCAGGGAGATTTTCCTACAACAAAAACAAAGGAAGTTGGTGCTTCCAATGAATGTAATTCTTCAAAACATATAAGAAAAGGCATTATGTGGTTTTCTCCCACTTTGGGTTTCCACGTAAAACACTGGTGTACTGTGCATGTGTATGATTGTTCATTTGTTCATTGCTCATTATTGGATGATAATTCTACATTGACATAACACTTGGATTATTTGGTTAAAAAAGGATTAAATTTCTCTATTACTGATTCACCCCCCCTCTCAGTAATCCAACAGATTTTTTGTTCATGGAAAATATATTGAATCTTAGTGTCGATTCTTAGTGTAAATGTTTGCTAGCAAGCCCACGGCTTGGCCACAGGGGTGGGCCCCCACGACCAAGTCACAGTCCAGTGGACTGTGACTTGGCCACGGAGGCCAAGCCCTGTGGCCAAGTCATTGACGTTCCCACGACTTGGCCACAGAGGCCACCACCTAAACTAAATTTTAATTTAAAAATTAAAATTAAATTACATATTACAATCTACAGATTAAAATTAAAATTAAAAAAAAAAAAATTACAGTTACATACCTGAAGCTCGGCCCGTCGAACGCCCGCCAACAGAACAGCCCAACCGCCCCCCCGACAGCTCAGCCTGCAGGAACGACCTCTCACAATCATGAAGGAATGATCACAAACGCCAACTCTCACAATCACAAAGGAACGCTCACAAACACCAAAAGGTTAGAAAATCGTTTGAAAACTAATGTGTGGTTGATATATAAACACTCTTTCGGTCGAAAGAGTATTTGGGCCGGAATATCTTTCGGCCGAAAGAATATTGCCAGATGGAAAAAATCCGTCCAACTAAATATTTACACGCAAATCGAGGATACCATCACTGTATTGTTCGATTTGACGTTCCACCTTTTGGCCAAAAAATACTTTGGCTGAAAAAATGTTTTTCGGAATTTTGGAGATCAGATTGTCACGAAAGTGTTACCCACCTCTGTGATTTCACCCTACATTCATAAGATCAATAAATCAAATAACCAAGATTAATTTTTTATATTTCAACTAAAAAATTGTCAATTTTAAAACATAAGAAAACCATACCATTAAAGTTAATAAATCAAATAACCAAAATCAACTCTTTATATTTCAACTTAAAAAATTGTCAATTTTTATACATAAGAAAACCATACCATTAAAATTAAGAGTTGACTAAATTTTATAAAATATGGAAATGATTAAAATTAAGAGTTGATAAATTTTATAAAGTATGGAAATGAGTAAGAGAACATGTAACATATCCATATTTACATATACATATTTTAAAAGAAATATAACCACTGTTTTGTTATCTAATTTTTTTTTATAAAATTTTGGATTTGAATAGTAGTCGGTAGCTTTACCCTTTGCTATCCATAGTTGGCATACTTTGATTTCTTCTCTAGGGTTGCCTAGCCATTGCGTAGTGAGTAATCAATCCTATTTTGGTTGATTGTGTCTCAAGGGTTGCCTAGCCATTGCATAGCGAGAATTCATGGTTCGGTGAAGACTGCATTCTCCTCGTCGTGTAAGAAAGGATTTGAGCGTTCACATTTCCCCTCCGATGCTTGCGTCTTTGTCCAACCCTAATTCCTATTGTCCTCGTGCTAAACTGGCAAATGCAAATGCGATCTACTCTTGTTTTCGATGCTTCCTCGATCCATCATAGCTCACAACTTTATATCAAGCCCCACTTCCTTACGAGCATAGTCAGAGTTTAGCTATGAGATATGGGACCTATGCATTGCGTGAAATGAAAGAACTAAGGCACATAGTCTATTGTTCTTAACACTTCACAGGGAAGTGTTATCCCCAGTTGGATATTGGAGTCGATGTTAAATCCTAGGTGTGCACCTTTTCCTTCTATTCCTCTAATCAACCCATCCATATGTCAACCTAGTTTTTACTTAGTTTTTCTTCAATGGTGTTTGGATATTGGAGTCGATGTTAAATCCTAGGTGTGCGCCTTTTCCTTCTATTCCTCTAATCAACCCATCCATATGTCAACCTAGTTTTTACTTAGTTTTTCTTCAATGGTGTTTGGATATTGGAGTCGATGTTAAATCCTAGGTGTGTCTCTTTTCCTTCTATTCCTCTAATCAACCCATCCATATGTCAACCTAGTTTTTACTTAGTTTTTCTTCAATGGTGTGTTGAATCATTTCAATTAGTTTTCATCTTCCTATTTGTTTTTCATCATTTTCTTGCTCTTATAAGGTTAATTCAAGTTATTATTTGAATTAAATAAGTCACATCACCATGGTTATTTCATGGCTAAAGGTTAATTTAGGCCTATTGATGCAAAAAGATATTGATTGCAGGAATGTCCTTATTCTTACAAACAACAGAACAAACACTATTTTATGAGTTTTAACGTTTGAAAAATATTTAAAAGTTTAAATAACGGTGTGTGTGTGCCTCACATGTGTTTGCATCTCCCTATGCACTCGAGATCATGCGCTTTCCACCAGTTCAGTCATCATTACAAACTTCGTGCTAATATCATGCATGCTTGTGCCTCGAGTTATTATTATTATTGCAAGGTTGTGTGTGGTTATTATTACAAGTGGTAAGCAAGCCCGAAAAAATGCATACATTTGACCACCACTCTCAACAAGAGAAACTAGAACACAATGTTGTCACCCCAAGAACGTTGGCAATTAAACAGAACAAATCCAACAGGGATTAAATTGTTCGAAGCTATTCCAGAAATAAGAGATATATTTATGAGAGGAGAATGGTTTGACTTTATATGCGCCTTAAACGGGCATCACACAGGACTGGCCCTAATATTTGCGCAAAAATTTGATGGGTTTCAGATTCAACTCGGGGACACCACCATTCATATTACAGAGCACTTCATCACTAGGGCATGTGCTCTCTCGATTAGTGGTGAAAGATGGTTTAAAACAGGAAAATTGCCAACTGAAATCTACAACAAGTTTCTCGTGGCAATACACCAAAACCTTGATTGGAGCCAGACAATCTCAATTATGTGTATTAAATAAGAGTGAAGGGGAATTCTCATTGTAGTTCAAAGGTATATCATAGGAGAAGGTATATTCTCAATCGTTCATTGTTTTCACATTCAATTCCTTATGCTCTTAAATGGTGACAAGGAATTAAACCTTCTCTTCTATTTGATTAAGAGATTAGCTAAAATGTCTAAGAGAATCCATAGTTACCCTGAATCTGCTCATAGAAGCCTATATCACCAGGGGTTCATTAAAATTTTGGTTCTCTTTTCTTTAAATGAAATAGAAATGCCATGGAAGTATTTTCTTGAGTCTTTAGGGTTACAGGAGGAAGGACAAAAACTTGATCCACAACCAGAATAGAGGGATGAGGCTAACCAAGTAGTTAGGGTTTCTCCTGAACCTGGGTGTTCATCAAAATCTACCCATCAAGCCAAAAAGAAGACCACACCTAAAAAAGGGGGAACCCGATCTGAGAAAGAAAGATCAATTGCTCCACCAAGAGAGGAAATACATCGAAGATAATTAAGGTCCTCTACAACAAAACAGAGGGAGAGGGAAAGTGGCAAAGTTTATGTCAGGACCTATATTAGACAAGGAGAAGAACAGGTTATCCCAACAAGCGCATTTTCACCTAAGCAGTCTGAATATAAAACTATGCCCACTACCATGCAGCTAGAAAAAATTCCCAAGTCAAAAACAAGTAGAGAGAAGAGGACTAAACCAGCCAGTCTTGAGATTGTTGCAGAAAAATTTGTGCTAGTAGATACCCTGATTAAGGAATCCCCTGAGGCCAAACAGAGCGAAAAGAGAAAGGCAATCTAGGTTTCTGGAATGCCAACCAAAATGAGCAGAAAAACCAGACTCACTAACCAGTTGAGGTTGAATTACAAGGCATTGTTTAACCCATCCTTAAAATACCAAAATCCCACAGTAATTGAGGATGAGGATACTGAAGAAGAAGTCTCTGAATTTTCCAATATGGAGAAGATGGCTATACATACATTGAATGGGATGACAGGGGATAAGGCAAGGAAGAAATGCAATGAAGGGTAGACCTCAGGTGTAAAATTTGTTGTTGTAAGAACATAGTTCACTATAGATCTGGAATCAAAACAAAATGTGATGGACTTTGGTCAAGGCCCTGAGTAGAGCTCCGATGACATAACTATGGATACAAAGTTGGCCCCTGAGAAGGTTCCATAGGATGTCAAACCATAGGTAAAAAAAAATGTTAATGATGCAGGAATGTGTGAAAGACATAATTGATAAACAAACTGAGAAAGCACCCAGATATGAAATGTGGCCAAGGAAATCCAAGTTGTCCATTGACCTCAATAAACTTGTTGCAGAGGAAGAGCAGGGGCTTAAGAATAGAAGCAAAGTAAAGAAATTAATCAAGAAAAAAGTTGAAGCTAGCAGGGATATGGATGACAACTACCAGGTGCAATATCTCAAGAAGAAAAATTATGACATGAGGCAACAAATTCAGAGTCTACAACAAAAAAAACAGGATCTTGAGCTGCAACACAATAAGTTGCAGAAAGAGTATCAAAAGATGCAAAAAAAAACATTAGAAAACATGCATGTTAGTGAAGGAAATAATCTAAGTGTCTATTGTTGTCAAAGGATAAATGAATTAGAGACCTGTGCCAACTTGACCCACATGTTTTCGAGGTTGGTCTCCATTTTTTGGTCTACGTGGAAATCCATGCAAAGTCAACTACCAAAAACAACTCATGAATACTTTTTCTATGCATCTTGTTTACTACAGTTATCAACAATAAATTCTAGCTTCACTAATAGAATTTTGTCTTTGTTTAGTTAGAATCATTGTTGCCACTTGTAATAAGTTTCTATTTGTTTTTTATAAGAACAATGTTTTCGAGGTCGAATTAATGGGGAGTTATGAAATGACACTTCAACTCAACTCCACTCAGTTTAAACAAATGTTTACATATTGTAATTAGGAAGTAACATTAGATTTGAATCTACAAGATCTGATTGTGATGTAAAGTTGAAATTTAGAGTTTATATCCTAGATAGGTAAACAAACCCTCTCTAGATAGAGATATATAGATGGATTTTGAATGTAAAAAGGTCCAGTTTTTGGGAGATCAAGCATCAGGATTTTGACTGGGCCTTGAAGCATAAAACTATTAATTTTCCCACCTGGTGAAAATAATTTTTGGTGACAGACTGTGTATTCTCAAATCTTGTGTGTCTTCTTATCTTATCTAGATGCAAATTTAAATGTATGCAAAGTATTGTTTCTTTTCCTTTCAGCTATTGTTTCAATGAACTGTTTATTGTCATGAAACCTAATATCAATGATTGTTTCAGTGAATAGTTTATTTTAATACAACTTGTTTGGATGATTTGTTTCCAAGTACATGTTTTGGATCTGAAATATTATTTCAAGTCTAAAATTTCATACAACAAGTAACAAATTGTGTGCTTGTTTGTATTTCCTTTGTTTTATTCTTCATATCTTCATCTGCTCACCAAAATGCATGCGACCAACTAAGGGAAACCTTATAGTGATATTTTTGAACAGTATGACTAAGTCTCTACCCTTGAAAACTTATCTATCAACGAACCAACAAACTTAATTCATAAAAACCAATCATTCCAACTCTTGAGGTGGCCTAGCTCTTCCCTTTAATAGTCAGGTGAAAAACTTAGGACCAACAATGTGTGTGAGAGACAAAAAATAGAGGGAAGGAAGAAAAAATGGAGGGAGAGAGTGTGTGGCACTGGGGGGTGAGGTAGGGAAGGGAAGAGAGAGAAAGAGAGGAAGGGAGAGAGAGAGAGAGTTAAATATAGAGGTGGGGGAATATGTGGGGAGAGACAAAGGGAAAGAGGGAGAGAGGGAAAATGGGTAGAGGGGTGTTAGCGATATTTCTTGTAAAGGGGGTTAGATTGCAAAGAACAGGTTAAAAACCCACTTGTCCAAAGTTTCGGATGATTATGCGCCCAAGGTAAGTCTCGAGCAAGATCGAGCGGCAGCGATTTGCGTGCCCGGATCGATGGCGCATATTGAATTTTGGACCCCCCCTACCTTTCTAAATTTAAGTGGAGGGGGGGGTCCGGAATCGGGGGCGCACCTCTCCAACGGCCCAGATCAGCGCGCCCGGATCAACGGTGATGAAGACCATTCCGGACCCCCCCTGCCTTTCTACCTTTAAGCGGAGGGGGGGGTCCAGAATCGCAGACGCAGCTTTCCGACGGCCCAGATCAGTGCGCCCGGATCAACGGCGTTGGGTCAGTCTCGCCCTTCTCAGTCGCCCTGTGTTTAGCCAGCGTCGACCCTCCTCCCGCCATGTCATATGTCTTCCTCCACCCTTTCATCTGGGTGGCCCCTTCCCTGTCTCATCGTCCGCTCACCGCTTGCCACGTGTCCCATCTCCTCCACATCAGCCTCCCACTAAAATATGTCTATCGCACCTACTCTCCCGATTCCTCCGCTTATCGCCTTTTTCCATGTGTTCCCCTATAACCCCTCTCTCTCCCTCAATGCTTATTACTCCACTCCCCGCTGTTTTGGCCCCATCACTCTGTTCCCGTGCCCCGTCTTCCGTGTTGGCCTCCATGCCTATTCCGTAAGCCAGTCAAATTATTCTAGGTGGCAGCGCGGGAGGTTTTCCATATCCCAAAGTGCTGAGTTGGCCAGATCGTCTTCAATCCCAAGGAAGCAGTTATTGAAGCGGTCGGTGGTGGTTAGACATCATCTCCACCATAATGGGAAGGTCCCGCAATGAATTAAAGGCACGTCGGTTCGTCGATGAAACTGTCAGAAGATCGATCGCGTCTGCCATAAGTTGCATGGCCATTCAAAGATTTCGGCTGCAGAGTGTCAGAAGCCATGCAGACGCAAAGATTTCAATGCTACATCTCGATTTTGTTGTTGTTGTTAGTTTTGAGTATATGAAGGCGTTTTCACCATTTTTGTATCTATCGATGGTAGAGCTAAGCTCCCGACTGTAAAGTTTCAGTAAACATTCTATCTTTCTGGGTTATGTATCAGTGTTTGAGACTTCTTGGTTTATAACAGACAGTTTTCCTTTTCCATCTATATTTCATCTCTTGCTGGAGAGTTCATGATCTAATGCTTCGCATGGATTAACACAGTTATGTTATGATAAATGATTTATTGTTTCATTGCTGTTTTCTCTGGTTTCCCGCATTTGGAAGTAAGAAGATCTTGTTTTCAGATGCCTTCTCTCACAGTCTGTTAGAAGCTTGATGCCTACAGCAGACCCTTGCACCCTTCTCATGAAGTCTTCCCCCTACTCACCCTTTATTGCAACTCACTGTTTGAAGTTTATCAAGACCTCACTCGTTCATGCATGCCTGGCCTAGTTTCTGAGTTGAGACGACTGTTCCGATTTTTCTTCCATTTGATCACCCCTTCCAAACAAATCGTGACATTAAACTGATGGGCGTCGGGCTTTGCTCCTACAAGCAATCCAGGAGTGACTTCCGGCTCCAACATTTCTGGCGCCATTGCCGGGGACGAAGTTGAATATTTTCCCCGGGATTGAACAACAAAGATCAACTGATTCTGAAGGTGCATCAGATATCAGAACTTGAAGATTTCTACTGTGCACCTGGCGACTCCATTATGACGACTCCACTGAGGAGAACCTGCACTATCAACTGTGGCTTCGAGAGGCAGACATACGAGGTCTAACCTACACTTGCCTTTAGCTACACCAGAAGCTGACGCGGAAGCAGTGCGTAGGAAGGGAAAGAGATCTGCAAAAGAAGTTTTCATCGCTGAAACAGGTAATATGCCCGCCCCTTCTATGAGAACTCCATTTTCTTATTCGCATCTCCCTAGTCGTCCTTCTTCCGAAGTCCCCCGTTCTCTAAATTTCGAGAGTGTTCCTGCTGAGTTTTCTCCTCCTGGTCTGGTATCAGAAAGAGAAATCCTTGTCACTCCCTCCTCCCTGGAGGTCTTTCCTCATCACAGACCTCTAGCTTCCGAAGGTTTCACCACCCCTCCTTTTGTTGCTATTGCTGCACAGAGAGAAGCGTCTGCACACTCAGGTCCCTTGGCTTCCTCTCTGTTTTCTCCGTTGTCTCCTCCAAGAATCTTTGTTCCGACATCCCCCATTCATACTCCTTCTCCTCCGAGTTCTCCTCTACCTAATATCCCTATGGTTGGTGCTAATCCCCCTCCGAGCAGAATGGATGCCATAGTTTCTGCCAGATATGCTCCTTTGATTCTACCCCAGCCTCTGAACCCTCTCCCTGCTGGAGATTATTTGAAATACATGCCCAAGTTCATTGGGGAGGGAGATGTAACTACTGAAGAGCACCTAGCTGCCTTTTACAGCTATGCAGACAACTTGAATATCGAGAGTGAAGATGTCTGGATGAGAGTCTTTGTCCAGAGCCTGGATGGAGAGGTGAGGAAATGGTTCCGGGGACTGACCCCTGGATCTATTGCTGGCATTGAAGCCTTGGATAACGTGTTCCTGAGGAAATGGGGAGACAGAAAAGATTATATGTATTACATGACAGAGTTTGGGTCTCTGAGGAAGATGGAAGGGGAGTCTGTCTCAGACTTCTCCAAAAGATTTAATAATATGTACAACAAGATTCCTGTAGAGATTAAACCCTCAGAGGCCTCTGCTCAAATTTCCTATGCTGGCGCATTTGACCCTGATTTATGTCTCGTGTTAAGAGAAAGAAGAGCCACCTCTTTAGCTCAGATGCAAGATGTAGCTATAGAAGTGGAATCCAACATATTGGCAGCTGACAGACTGAGAAATCAGGCCGAAACAGACAGAAGAAAGGAAAAATCGGAAGCCTCAACTTCCGACCCATCATTGCCCCACTCTCAAGTAAATGAGCTGACCCGAGTTATGAACCTCCTTAAAGAAGAGGTAGAGAGATTGAAGGTGGAAAGGAATAAAATGTACAAAGGCCCTCAGAACATTGAAAATAAGGGAGGTTTTAGAAGGCCAAATAATTTCTCTCCTCCAACTATGCACAGAGAGAAGGAAAGAGACAGAGACGACCAAAGAATTCAGGCTCCCTTCCAGAGTAATTTTTTGGCTGATGAAGAAGAAGGGGAAGCAGACGAGCCTGAGCCTAAAATCCACAGTGTAGAAGTCACTCCCCCTTTCCCTCATCTGACCCAATCATCATATGAAGAGTCTCTCATGGATGGTCAGCTGAATGAATTGAGCAAAGGAGACAAAACTAGCGGCAACCGAGGCAGGTACAACCTGAGGTCTGACAAAAGGGCAGCAGCACCCGACGTTCCTGAGCCATCCAATAGAACAGAGAAACCTGCTAATGAAGTAGAAGATGCTCACAGAGGTAAGAAGGCTCAACCTCTCTCCCCCATTGTCCATAATCATGTTCCTGAAATTAGAGAAATCCCAAAGCCTATGTCTTCTTTCAATTTCGAACATGAGATTCAAAA
>SNQJ01S0033672.1:130994-141464 GCA_010110895.2 Picea sitchensis | reverse complement strand
AACTCAAAATTACGGAAATCATCGAAATGCAACGAAACCAAAGCCCAGCTGTGCGGAATGGATCCTGATGATGATCGATGCAAGTTAGGCCCAAATAAACCCCTCAATATCTCTCGAACTCACTATCACCCCTATCTGGCTACTCGGGTAGGCATGACACTCTGAAATGTTGTAATGTTATAATGTCCCAAAATGGGGACATTACAAATGCATCATGTTGTCTCTACATCCCCTCGGAGAAAGAGGCCAAAAGGATCACATCATCAACAAAAAGAATTAAGGAGATCAAGATATGATGTAGAAGGCAACCATCTTCTTCATGTGTGTGCTCCCTGAGAAAGGACTCCATATCATCAATGTAGATCTCAAAATGAGAGGGAAACCCTGTTTGACCTCTATAGTACTCCTAATTAAGTTCGAAAGGCATTGGCGGCGCAAAGACGACCAACAACCGACTCATCTCATGAGGGCAACCAGAAGGGCCTCTAAGATGCCAATGACACACAACCTTTAGAACAAGGACTCTCTCAGGAACAAGTCAAATGCCCTTCAAAAATCCACAAAATAGCAGAAAACTTTCGAAGAGTGATGACATGCCTCCTCAATAATGGCACAGAGAATGAAGATGTGATCAATGGTTTGATACTCCCCGCTAAATCGTGTTTTTCCTCTGGCCATGAGTTACTACCACTCAAACATCTAAAAGCTACAAATGAAGGATTGTAGAATAAATCTTAGCAAAGGTGTGTCCAATCATGATGGCAATATAATTGTCCAAATCCAAACTTGCTCCCTGTTGCCATCCTAATACACACCTGGGCTAACGTGGAAGAAACCTTCAATTCACTTGTTGTGTCCTTGGGGGCAAGTTTCGAGTCAAGGTGTTGTCACCTGATCCTCAACTCCTCCGTCTAGGCGAACTCCTAGCAAAGCCAAGGAAGGTAGTCCCTATGAAAAATAATCTAAGGCTTTTCTAAACTAAGAAGGTAAAAGCAGTTATTTCTAGGAGTTTATATATTTTTGAAACACAAGATAATATCAACACAACATAAGTTTGATCAAAAAGGATATCGCCTGTGAAACCAACCATGAGCATTCATCAATCATCACATAAAGATAAAGATAAGCTTTGCATCAATAGATAAATTGACAATAGATAAGCATGAAAGACCAGTGCCAGATAAAACAATAAAATGTGATGTGATGAAAGTGTCGCATTAATTTTATCTTGAGTATTTTAATTAAGGGATTTAGTGTTATTAGAAAAGTTTTGAGACCGTGAAGTGGGGATTAAAGTCGAGCTCCCCACTCTTTGTGTGCAAAGTGAATGTGGCCTCTTGGTGCGTTATTCGCCAATCTTATAGACTTACCGACCGGGTGTGCCACAGGTCCAACGAGGCGAGTTACCCCTTGACTTGACACACTCCACCCAGGTTAGAGGTCTTAGATGAATAATGCCACTTAGAGATTGTCCTAGTTATACTAGCATGCACTGTTCAAATCGTTTATGGGTCACCGAAGCACTTGAGCGTGACAGCGGGCTTGCATACGAGATTTGAACAATTGGGTTTGTTGACCGCTTATTCAACTAGGGGGTCAACTCCATGTACCATAAAGTTATGCATCAATAGATGCAAATAAGTCAAAGACTATTTAGTTCTACTGGGCAATTTTTGCCTCTAGCACAATTTTGTAATTGGGATTTCCGCACCCCTACATGGGTTAATAATGTAATAGGTCTGCATGGATCATAGTTAGGTTAGTTACCTTAGGATTTCATCATTAGGGGAGTCCTTTTCGCTGAGTGTTTTTTATCCTCGGGTTATTAATTTGGACTAACCAGCCTTATTAATTTCCTTTGAATTTTTCACTCCCACCAACAATAAATCCTCCAAAGTGGTGAAAGGCATCCTAATGAAATCATTCTCTGGTAGCTAGTGTTTAGGAATGCTGTAAATGACCATGTAAGACAGCTCAAAAAGTTTCGCGGAATTCCATCGAGTCTAGATAGGTTTTTTTTTAATTAATTAAAATTAATCAAATTTTCCTAAGGCTGGAAATTTAATTAATTAATTCTGGATAATTAATGTAAAACTTAGGTCCCTGGGCTTTTGATAGGGGTATTTGTACTCAAAAGAAAGATAACGAGACCCCCTACACCCTTGGACCAAGTTTCAACTGAGTCGAACAAGTTTTGATAGGGTTTTGTCCACTTAGGAGTTTTAGTCGGAAAACAACAATTTTAATTGCTAAACCCAAGACATGGGAAAATGTCAATTTTGTAATAATTAGTCAAATAAGGTAAAGTTAGTGTGACAATTAGTGAGAGACCCACCTAACCCTCCTAACCCATACCTAACCTTTCCCTACCACTTCTTAACCTTTACAACCACATTTACCCACCTTTTATTTTGTTTTACTCACCTTTAGTTTACGCCCCTCATTGAGGAAATGTGTCCCCTTCCTTTCAAACATTGTAACTCACGTTTTATTTGAGTTATGGGCCCCTCCTCATGAGGTGTGCCCTCCCTTCTCTATCCACATCACACTTTAGAGGGTGGACTCCACACTCCAAGCACACGTCCTCCCACATCCTCACGTCTTCCTCTTTGGACTCACGCTTTCTCTCACATAAAGTTGGAAAGGTCGCACGATTAGTTGGAAACTCACCTTTGAAATGGAGTGTGGGTCCCTCTTTCATCTTGTGCACCTTCCCGAGGCTTACACCTCACCTTGGAAGTGTTTCATACACACTCCCCCACACTCCACAAAAGCTCACGCTTTCCCCTTTCTCAAACTCACGCTTTCCTCTTGGAAACATACGCTTTCTTTCTTGAATAAAGTGGAAACATCCACTAAAAATTGGAGTTTGTTTTCAAGGAAAGCGTGGGCCTTCCTCCTTGACAAATATGCCTCCCCTCTCTTGCCACTTCACCTCACATGCCAATTTCGCCCCTACCCTAAAAGCTCACGCCACCTTCTCTTGAGTTGTCACTTGAGTTTGGATCTTGACATTTGTCAAAAATCCATGAAGGGTCTCTCTTCCTCTCATCTATAAATGAGACTCTCCCTTCCCTCATTCATTACCTTTTCTTTATTGTACTGTTATGCTACTATTTTCTCACCATCCCACTCTCTCTCTCTCACATTACTGTTCACATTGCTTCACCGGTTTTGGTTCTTGAAGAGATTGAAGCAGCTTTGTTGCTGCAACCTCTTCCCATTTGATAATAAAGAATTGCTTTGGAGGAATCGGGAGTGTTGGATTTTGTCTACATGCTTCATCCATATATAAGGTGATATTGTTCTTTGCTTTCAGTATTTTGTGATCATTAAGTAGCATAGCTAAAGTATAACTTTGTTTGCTTGGCTAGGTTAAGTAAAACTTTGTTTGTTTGCCTATATGCATTATATTCATGTTTAATACTAACTTTGTTGTATTATGCTTGCATGCAATCCATTTATCTACTTGATCTCACAGTTTATTGAAGCTTGCAGGTTGCCTTGAAAAGGAGTTGTTGGGATAGGTTCAAGGACGAATTTTCCCTCATCTCCACTAAAACTTCATAAGCATTTTCTGTTGTCTTTCCTCCTATCATATTCATATTTTAGTGGCTAACTTGCTTAGATAGGTCAATTAAATCATTTAATTTTCTGGTTTTTATATGTGCGGAATTTCTGTTGAAAGACAAAAATTTCATAACTTTGTTTGAGTGTGTTGCAGCACAAATCAGCAAGCAATAGCTTGTTGATTTTTGCAGGTTCTCGCCAGGCTAAAGGTACACATGCTGCCCAAATTCAAGCACAACACACCTTTCTAGTCCTTTCAAGAGTGGTAACGGTTTCTCTTTTTTCTCTTCTCTCTAAATAAATGTACGCAAGCCCAAAGGAGTGTACCCAAGTGGCTTGTATTTCTTTCCTTTCAGTCTTTACTTTGCAAGTTTAGTTAAATTTATTTTCTATCTTTCCTTGCTTAGTTTAGCTAGATTAGTTGTGATCTCTACATGCATGCTTAACTTAAAATTATCTAAAGTAGATCTCATAACATATGTTAGCTTAGAGCACGTGGAGGCTTAGATTAAATCTTTTTTTCAGTTGCATGCAAGTTACATTTCTTTAATCTTTATCTTACACACATGCATGCACAGGCCAGTTACATAATCTCTTAAGTGATTGTATTTTATTTTCTGCAAGTTATTTCCATTGCTTTATTTTTGCATGCAATAATCTCATTAAGCAATTTAACTTGCAATCTTGTCTTTCAAAGGCTTCAGCCTTCACAATCAGCAATTTTAGTTCTTAATATTTACATGCAATAATTCAACAACTTAAGAACTTAATTTGCAACTTCATGGTTTAAGAGTTCACACTCATTTTCAGTACTTCGGAATTTTGAGCAAGCTACAAGCACTCAAACACACATTGCAATATTTAGCCAATAGGTCTAATAATCAATTAATTAGACTTAATAGGACACCATTACCAACCATCTTCGCCATTTAAAACGGGGTCGGAGGAATGCAACAGAAGGTTCTAGGCCAGGGACAGTCTCACGGCGCACGGCATCCTTTCCGAGAGTACTCTGATCTTAGGGTTGCCCTGTGAAGCTAGGGTGGGCCTCATTGCCTAACTTCTTGAGCATCCAGCAGTCACTCAGTAACTGGGGGAGAAAAGTTTTGGGTTGACACCTAACTGGGATTAAAATAAATCACACTTAACCACACAGAACTCGTTATCTTTTTATATCATGCAAGTTATCTTTGTGTTGTAGAATAATGCGCCTAAGTGGTTATATCTTTTCATCAAGACGCATTTTCAAAGCTTTCATCATATTTTGTTCTGTATTTGTGGTGTGATCCTTCAAGCAGTGCACATCCATATGGAGGAATTCTCTTGACTGGGTTTTGAGTGACTTGCGTCTTTTTGCCTTTGATAAGCAGTCACACAGAACTCATTATCTTTTTATATCATGCAAGTTATCTTTTATGTGTTGTAGAATAATCGCCTAAGTGGTTATATCTTTTCATCTGGAGCACTTTATTTTCAAAGCTTTCATCTATATTTTGTTCCTGTATTTGTGGTGTGATCCTTCAAGAAGTGTGCATCCACCTGGAGGCATTCTCTTAACAAGATCTTGAGTGCTTTGCGTACATTCGCCATTGATAAGCAGTCCAATAGAATTATATCTATTGTGAGCATGCTTGGCTTAATGTGAATGAGTATATTGTCTTGAATATCTTCTTTTCCTGCACATCTCAAGCACTTGTTAGTATATTGTATCTATTGTATCTATCTTAGTTTAAATCTGTATATCTCAGACATCCTTTCTGTATATCTTGTATCTAGTCTAGTTTAGCTTTGTATACATCACATATTCTTTTGTATCTAGTTTATTTATCTTGTTGTAATATTTGTAAATTTGTAATCATCCTGTAACAAACATTCCCTTAATTTAGTTGACCCCTTGCGCAATCTTAGGCATTAGTCTTAGTTGTCCTAGGAAACGGCCTGACTGTCATACATAAATGTTGCATCTTGCATTGTTGCTTAACATCGTAGGCTAGATTCCCCCTAACCTTTTAACTTATTAAAACCAACTCCTAGAACATTTAATCGTAAATCTCATCTAGTAACTAGGGTCTGCCCCCCTTGGCTTCCCTAGGAGTTAGCCTAAACGGAAGAGGTTCAAGTCAAAGTGACAGCGTGGACTTTGAACCTAGGCATTGTGCCTCCGAGGACACACTAAGTGAGTAGGACTTAGCTCACGTCTGCAAGTGTGTATAAGGACGGAAACAAGGTTTATTCCAATAACTTTGCAAAAGGGAAACTAAGAATAAGCAAACCTAGAATTTGCAATTGATTTTAAAACTTTGATTTAATGAGATGAGTTAATTTTAGCTTGTTTATGCATGAAGGACTAAATAAAACCAATGAAACAGGACACAACCTCGAAAAGTAGAAAAAAACAAAAGACACCAGTTTCCCCCAGGGGCAGGGGAAACAACTAAAGACGAGCTTTGTGGCTCGCTAACTTTATTACAAAAATTAAACTGGTTTCTTTTTAGAGACACTTGATCTTTATATTGAGAGATCAAGTGTTTACAGGGCTTTTTTCAAGAAAGAAACTAAAATACAATGCTCCCGGGAGCACCAGGAAGAGGCTAAACTTCAAAATTTCAACAGAACCTCCTTTTGTACTTGTTATATCCGCGATAAAACAGCAAACAATCAAATGCAAAAGATGACCAAAAACACTTTAAAAGTGTCTTTCGTCAACCCAAAAAAATTGTGAAAAATGCTAAGTTAAATTATGCTAAAACAAGAAAAATAACTAAGGAGTGAGAGCTAGATAGCTAACCTCCTTAGGATCTTTTAGGCTGATATAAAATCAGCAAAGAAAAGCAACTAAGATTTGCAGATTTATACTTTAAAACTGTGTAAATACTTGCCTACCACTAGCCTCAAAAATACCAGGAAATTAAAGGCTAATTAGAGACAAAATTGAGCTAGAACTTGGCAAAGAGATGAAATTATTTTGTAAACTTCAGATCTAGCTTTTAAAGACTGCATGCAACTGATATAGAACAGATTTATACTTTTAAGATTAACTAAATCCTTGCATGCAACGGAAAACCAAAGAGACTGATAATTTTTCTTATAAAAATTTGAGAGAGAAGGGGAAAGAGATAATTTGAAACCAGGAACTTTGGCGATGGAGTCAAAATGATGTGTTGAAGAGGAGAATCCTTCCATTGGATGCAATTGAAGATGTTGGAGGTTCAAGCAAGAACCCTCCACTCCTCCAAAGTAGAGACCTGTAAACTTAAAACCACCTTGCAAGCAAACCGTTAAAATATCCTACACATAAACCTTGAAAGCATGCAATTAAAACAATAACAACATGGATTCATAGATTGAAATGTGATGAAATAAGAATTAGCAAGACAAACTAGTTTACTAATACCTTATCAAATGAACAAGCAAAGGTTGCAAGCAAAATAAGTTTACCGTACTCAAAGCATCATTAAGGGAAAAGATCCTCCACACATTGCACAAGACACCACGTAGAGCTCCAAAGACTTTTATTCCTTATTCAAATAGCAAGTGATACAATACAATACTTCTTCCCACGAATTCTCACTAGTGAGGAAGGAGGGGTCACCTCTCTTAAATAGCAAATAGGATGACAATCCCTAGGTAGATATGCAATAGGGTTAGGGTTAGGGTTTAGGAGATGCGTGGATGATGAGGGAGTGGCGCACTAGTGAATGGGTAGATGCGCTAGGGATAAGTGTAGTGTGTGTGGAGTGGTGGAAGGTAAAGGGAAGTGATGTGGAGTGGAAGGTGAGTGATGTGAGGTGAGAGTGGGAGTGARGGGGAGTGAAGGGGTAGTTAGGGAATGCGTGGGCCCTTGGGAAATGCACCCATGCTCTAGGAATGTGCCATCTAAGATGTGGGGTCGAGTTCCCACATTGGGATCTCCCCAAAGTCCATGTCATCTTCAATCAAGTCAACCCTACCTCAGTTGAACTCGCCCGAGCTTCCAGTCAACTGGGGACATGAGAAAAACATGTTCCCCAGTACTCCTAAAATCTAGGAGACTAATTTAATTACCCATTTTCCGTATTTTTCGAGTAATTTTGATTTTTTAGTGATAATAATCACTTTTTTGCCTCGAAAGATGGGAAATAGGGGTTTACATGATATAGACTGGAAAACGACTATAAATATGGCATCTGACCATGTTCGATGCCATATTTTTACAATTTATTGACTTAGAATTAATAAATTCCATTTTTGCGGGAATTTAATTAATTCACTAAAAACTTAAAAAAAAAACTATTTAATTAATTCACTAAAAACTTAAAAAAAAACTATCAAGCCTAGCCGCAATTTCCAAATGACTCAATCAATATGTCCTAGTATGAGCTTATATACATTTAGACACTAAACATTGGATTTTCCATGCCAAGACCTGATCGCCAGTACATACTTTAGCTCTGGAGCTAGTCTTCTGAGTGAAAAAACTTAGAAATTATTTGATCGCTCACTAAGGCAAGCAGAAAAAATAATTAACAAGTAGAAAAAAACACTCCCAATTTGAAAATTGAGTGAATGATATGGTGAGACTGTGACCCAAGAAAACCAGAACAAATAACATGACCAAATAAATCAGTGATGTGGAAGTCGAGAGAGAGAATACCTTGCTTGAGTAACTCAACCTAAAATCCTTTCTCATCAGCGGCCCAACTAGTGCTCATAATCCTAGCATCTCCCCTAACGTCGCCATGAGAAAATATATGACAAGAGGGGGGAGATGCAATGTTCCATAATGGTTTATCGAGGACATCATAAAGGGTGTAAGTATGTGAAAACATGGACTGAGAGTCAAGGTTAGGTGGGTTAGAAGATTGTCTAGAGAAGAGGGTGCCCCAAAAGGCTTTGAGAAAATGGAAGCGGGCTTCACAAAGCTCACAACTCCTCAAGGAAAGAAATTCCCACTTTTTACAACAAAGGAGACATTGGTAATTTTCCGAAGGTGGGGCAACAAAAGGGGGGTTGTGCAAAAGAGTAAAAAGGAGGCATCTATGGAGGAGTTTACACTCCACATCATATCAACAGTTCATGGGCACGAGGCCAAGTTTAGGGGCCACAAGGAAGGTGTATGATGGTATATGGGGTAAGAATCAAGGGTAGCCTCCAAGATGGCATTGGAGAGAAACTTTGTATTTGGCTAGAGCCATCTCAAGGGACAAGAAGAGGGTAAGAGACAAGACAATCTAGCAAAGGCGGGAAGCCAAAGAGTCGACAAACCCCTCAAAGACAATACGGGATGTAGTGAGGGGAGGAAGGAGGACTAAGGGAGAAGGTAATGGGTGCATAGTTTGCAAGGGGGCATGGGGAGTACTTTGAGGTGCCAAATATGAGGGAGAAACCTTCTAGTTGGTTGAGACATGCCACACCACCATAACCCCTAATGCAATGAGAACCATGAGTTACATGTATGCAAATTGAATTCCAACAGTAACTTATGATAGAGAGTAGCTCTTGCTTAAGACTCGCATAGGTATCAATGAGAAAAAGGAGACCTTGGGGCACAAGCACATCATAGAATATGCCAAAGGACCGTGACAGAGCATTGCAATTAATCATGCAATGGAGATAAAGAGTGACCCACCCCTACCCCTACAAAGGTTTTATTTGGTTGGTTAATAACCAAACCAACTAGGAGGAAGGGGAATCTTAGATCACAACTCTAAGGTCGCAATTAACAGCCAAGTTGCCCTCCTTCTTAACTTCCATAACCTAGGTCCTACTCCCTAGCTCATTTGGGCTCATCAAACAAGATCTCAAAAGTTCATCATCCAGGAAAACCTTATGCAATAGGGAGACAAATTGCATATTTTCTCAGAGGACTCTAAATCCATCCTTTGATGATCCAAAATGAAGGAAAAGCATTGAGTTAGCTCTATCTAGAGCTCGATCAAGCTTAAGGTCCTTCCAATCAAGGTATCATGAAGTAAAGTAATGCTTGCCTACCGAGGATCTAAAGAGAAGGACAGGGGTTGCCCTCGCATTCTGAGATTCAGTGCCTGAAGTCACTTATGGCATTCCTCATCTATTTTGGATTGGAGGACCTCTTCAACCACAACAAGTGGGGGATCCTTCTCCTTCCTTTTAAAAACTTGTCCCCAAGAATTCCAACAACTTTGACTATCTTGTTGGCAAGGTCTTCGACTATGGATTGCATCTTCTTATTTGTGGACTCAACCCTCTCCAATCTAGACAATTTTTTAGTAATATAGTTTCCCAAATGGAGATATTCATTGAGGAGGGAGGATTGTTTTTTAGGGAAGTAACAATTGAACTATAAGTGTTGTCTCCTCTTGATCCAGGTGGATATCGGTGGCCACCCACCTTTTCCGACTAGCTCAAAACAGTTTTCTGGCAATTTTGGCAATTTACTATTTTTAGCAGTTTTTTCGGGTCCTGAACTTCCGGGGCCATTTTGAGGCCCTAAACAATGTTTTTTTGGGTATGTTGCTCTCGCAAAATACGATCTACGATGCTATTTTGTCTTGAGCGTTGTAGTTCTCGGATAGATCTTTCCAACGAGCTATCAAGCGCCCCAAACGGAGATCGTATGCAAAAGTTATGACCCCGGGAAGTTGATGTACTAACTTACCCAAACGGGGCCCACATGACTTTTGGCGCTTCATCTCCTAGGGTTAGGGTTTTGGATGTCTAGGACTTTTGGCATTCCCGTCTATTGCAAAAAGGCCTTTCGAGCCTCATTGTAATCATCTTCTTGCGAATGTGAGTAGCCGTCACATCTCTTCTCAGAGATAAGCTGCCACCATTCTAGCGAGTCTTTCACTCTGTATTTTACAGTCTCTATACATTTCTTTCATTGATAGAAATCGTGTATTACTGTATATCTGTGTTTATGGTTGCATATCTGATACATTT
>SNQJ01S0033672.1:88789-130944 GCA_010110895.2 Picea sitchensis | reverse complement strand
GGATCACCTCTACCTTGCAATCTGACCTTTATTGGTAAAGAACCACCATCAAATCTTGGAAGAGAGATGCCATTAAAGAACCTGTCACCTAAACCTTCCCACTATGACTATTGGGTGGGAAGAGAGGTCAAATAGGGGTAGGGGGATTAAGACAAGGTCCAAGGCAGGATAGAGGGAGGTCAAGGAGGCAGGATAGAGCTATAGGGCACAAAAAGGATGGGGTGAGCAGAGCAAGGATCAGAATGGGAGTCAAGGAGGACGGGGAGGCTAAAGAAGGATCAAGGGAAGAGGAAGGGGTCAAGATAGGGCATGGAGAGGGAGAAGGGACCAAATGGATCATGACAACCTACTCCACAAATAAAGGAAAAACAAAGGAAAAAGAGGAAGAAAAAGAAAAAAATGCGTTGGGACATTTATAGGGTTAAGATACAATCGTAGTTGAAGAGGAAACTCCATTCTCTGCATCTACCACAAAGATAGGGCCTATGCATTTCCGTAGGATGTCCTCGAGAATATCTGAGGCAAAGAGAGGCTAGTTAGGTTATTCTAGGAGGAAGCCTGGAATAGTCAGATGAAACTCTCCCAATACTCAATGTCGCTGGGTAGACTTCGGTGATAGACATGCCAAAATCAAATTTACCAACCCGCCCATGATGAGAGCATGTACCCTGCAATGGCCCCATGGTGTCGTTTGACAACTAAGAGGAAATGCATGGTCTCGTGAGAGAGAGAATCACCCATATAACTAACTAGCATGATGTTTAGACATAACTAAAGCTAATTAATATGTAATGTGTCTTAACCTTATTTATTAATGTGACAAGTGACTATTACATTATGTCTTGAGCCACTTTATTATCTAAAGCTACAACTGATAAACATAACGATATGACCATTTGACTATGCTAACTCTAGCAAGAGGAAGAGGAGCTCCTAAAAAGGAAGAGAATGATTAAAAAGGGCTGAGAAAATGAATTCTTTCCATCTAAAACATGAGGAAAATATGAAGAAAATCAAAGATGAATTGGAAAAAACTATAAAAGATTTCAAGAGAGAACTTGTAGGAAAATATTACGAGATCTCAATTTATAGGAACTATACAATTGTGAAGGAAATCAAGAGTTTAAAATAAGAAAAGGAAAACAAATTAAAGAAAGGTTAATATGAATCAAAGAAAAGAAAAATTAAAGATTGTATATGAAAAGACAACTAAGAGAATTGAAGAAGCGATTAATAAGAAGATTCAAGCAACCCCAAATACAAAATTAAGCCAAATAAAAAATGTGAATAAGGATTGAAAAATAACAAAAGAGATCGATAGAAAGTTTTCCAATTCAACTTCAAACAAAAAGGAAGAAAGGATAGACGCCCACAAGAAAATGCTAAAAGGATGATCTTTGATTGCAAAAAGCCAAGTTTTAAATTTGGAACCAGAAGAAAATTTTAGAAGTTATTCTCTCTAAAGAAAGTATGAATGAAGAACAAGCAGAAAAGATAGAACTAGATGACATGCCAAAAGGGAAGATTGAAGAAAATTTTGAAGAGTAACTGATAAAAATGGCAAAGGTTGAAACATATTGATATCATCAGTATCAAGCAAGTCTTTAAAAAGGAAACAAAACAAATACCAACACACACATAAAATAGCCGCAAAACTAGATGCATTCATGTAATCAAAAAAATAGTGATGCAATGGGATACTATCAAAGACCCACTACTACAACAAATGTTAAAGTGATGAAAATACATGCAATCAAATAAAAAACAATTGTGCAACATCTAACTATTAAAGAATTGGTAATGGATGGATAAATAATTAGGCATGGCAAGAATTGAGCACAAATCTAAAGAATGGTCTCTTGTGTTCGAGAGTGTTGTCGCCTTATACACACCTTGGGTAGCGTGGAAAAATCCTTAATCCACTAGGTATGTCCTTGGGGGCAAGTCTCGAGTCAAGGTATTGTCACTTGATCCTCGACTCCTCCATCTAGGCCAACTCCTAGAGAAGCCAAGAGGGGTAGTCCCTGTATCGCGCAGTTTGTAGATAGGAAAGTAGATGGATGGAAAGAGATCAAACTGGCGTAATTGGAACCTATCCTACCCAATGTCACCTCAATAGGAAGGTTTTTTCTGTTTAGGGAGGTAAGGCCCAGGGGAGACATCCCCGGTGACCTAGGGTTTTGAGAAAGGCAAAGGATTGTAAGACAAAGGTAACTTTCCCCCTCACAAGTCACCACCGAGCAGATAGTCCAGCTAACAGCCAATAAAGAGAAGTATAACCAAGAAAAGATATGCACCTGCCCGAGACAAAGCAACAAGAAGCTGATATATGCAAGCTTGCTCACTTGGTTAGTACTTCATATAATTAATGACTATCTGACATATAAGCAATTGAATAATAAATATTGACGAAGTCAATGTTTATAAAATAGCATATGATAATAAATGTCACTTCTTCAATAAATGCTAACAAAACGTGGCATTCAATGTAACAATCAACACTTCATTCAAGTAATGCCCTTAAATAACCAATCAATTGCTTATAAGAGAAACTATAGCTGCACAATGATGATAATAGCAAAGGATGACGGCAGCAATAGGTTAGTAGGGTTAGTCTTTAAGCTAGGGTTAGTAGTTGGGGTTTCATTCAAAGTATTGAGAGTGGTTTTGATCATAATACTCACAGGCTAGGTCTTAGATCAGTGTGTTTCCTAGGGTTAATGGAGTCGAAGGGAGGACGCAAGAGCTGAAGGATCAATGAGGATAATAAGGATAAGGACTGGAGGATTAAGCCTTGAGGTGTTGCTATAGCAAGGCCTCAAGGACAAAAACCCTAGGGGAGAGAGGCTCACTTTGGTGTAGGGGAACTAGGCCTCAGTGCTCTCTCCTCCTTCCTTAGGTCAATGGCAAAAACGGCTAGCTCTGAAAATGGCATAAGACTAAGACAAGAGGGTTTACAAGGCAACGTGTTGCAATGGCAAGGCTTTACCAGCAAACCCTAGAAAATCGGCTCATCAAGGTGTAGCAGGAGTAGGCCATGATGCGTCTCCTTCTTCTTAGCTTAGAAAAGTAAACAGCTAGCAAGGGAAGAGGGGAAAGAGTGTAGGTAAGGCTAGGCTCTTTCTCTCTTCAAATAATGGCTGAGAAGTCTTGACAGGGACATGAGACAAGGACCTACAATGTGTGCTTGTCACCTAGGGTTTATTCAGCTAATTTATAACAATAAATGCAAGAAATAACAATACAACCATTCATTCAAGAAGTTTTGCAGAAATTCACTTACATTTCACCAAGAAAAAACATAGCAAACCCTAGTTGTAACACCTTCCATCAAGAAATATGCCAAAAATGCCAATAGAGATCCAAAAATGTCTTCCTTCAACAAGTGCGCCTCACAATTTCAGCCAAAGAACCCAAGTGTAGCGCAAATTTCAAACCTCACTAATGAGTGAGTGAAAGACGATGATAAAATGAAGGTGAAAACCCTCAATTTATATAGTACCATGACCTAATTTCACTTTTAGGTCATAAAAAGGCCATCAAGGCCAAAATACTAAAAATCATATTGTTTTACATTAAAAGCTTAAAATTAAACCCTAATCAAGCTAAAGAGAGACGTTAGCCCCTTCTAGGGCAAATGCAGCATCCTGGAGCAAAACGTTAGCCCTCCTTGGGCTTCTCCAACCTACCACACGTGCCAAGAGTCTCTCCTACAATTCTGAGGTACGGCCTCCCTGGTTGGTTTATCTTATTGGCTGGGAGCTTCTTCTCTGTTGTGCTTGCTAAGTAAAGGTGTTGCGCTGTCCTCCTCCTGTTTTTGAAGTGTGTCTCTGCCCTCCTTGTGCTGTCTATGCAAGCCGCTACCCTCTTTCTCCTGTCCCAGAGTGTCGCTGCCTCTCCTTGCTTCACTCCAAGCTGTTGTAGGGTGCCCTAAGGCTGCCGCTGCCTTACTGGCAACCTTGGTTACCTCCTCTATTGTTGCTGGTGTTTTCTAACCAGTTTTATGTAGGGTTTGACAAGCCCTAATTGGCTGTATCATTGCAGCTCAGTTTGGTCAGTGTTTGTATGAGTGGTTTAGTTTTTGTTTCAGCCCCCTTTTGTCCTTGAGTCCTACTTGGCAAGACAGTCCACTCAAGATCTAGGTGGAGGTCAAACCCTTGGGGTTTTGATCCATGATCTTTAAACAGAATTTCTGAGCATATTAAAGAGGATAGCATCTAACATCAGGTACATCTTTAATTGTTTTGCTAAAGGTGAAGTTCATATCTAATTCTTCTATGGTTTACCTATGTTTCTAGCTTAAGTTCAATATCCATAAATGTTATTTGCAGTTCTTGATCAGTATTAGATTAAGTCTGTTCTCTTTCATATTCAGTCTTATATTTTCAGTATATTTCATCTACTTCAGATTTTGTTTAAAGTGTTGATCTGCTTGTACTGTAGAATTCAATTTTTGAAAAGATATCACTGTTTTGTTTTCCCTAAAAATCTAACAACATTAGACTTAGATTTTCCAAGCTAAATCCTTACCATCAGTACACACTCCGCCTTTGGAGGAATCGAGTGAAAAAACTCAAAAATTATAACTCACTTAGAAAATTAATTCAAGCGAGAAATAATTAATAAGTAAAAAAAACACTATGAAGTTGTGCACTCATGATTTAGTCTTAGGAGGCTAAGTCACAAGTTCATCATGCTAGATACATTTTATTACAATGCCCCATGGAGGGATGGAAATGCGAAAAAGTGGTCATATTGACCGACTGGACTTCTGAACTCTGATTTTGAACATATGATTGTTCAATCTTTGGCGGCTCAACTGCAAGTCCATCCTAGTGCAACTTGGTGGATAACAAAGAGCACAGAGTGAAGTGGGAAAGGAGCGTTGAAGTTGTCCTTCCCAAAAAAATTACAGAAGCAAAACATTCCAGAATCCATACACATAAGTTAATATATTTTTGTTGGATATGGATGGATAAATAATTAGGCATGGCAAGAATTGAGCACAAATCTAAAGAATGGTCTCGAGTGTTCAAGAGCACAAAGTGAAGTGGGAAAGAAGCATGGAAGTTGTCCTTCCCAAAAAAATAATGGAAGCAAAACGTTCCAGAATCCATACACATAAGTTAATATATATTTTTTATGTATTATAATGCATATATATTCATTAAAATGGTACAAAATCCAAATTAAATGCTAGAAAACATAGATTTTAGTGTTACTAGTAGTCAAATACTACCTTATTCAAAAGTTTGAAATACTACCTAGTATGAATTCTATCCACTCTCCTTCTGTTAGACAAAGTGAACCAACCCCTGAAATCAAAGTGTTTTTGCTGCCAATTCACATCAAACACTTGATATCTAGCTTTGCATCTTGCCTAGGCACCTTTTTCTTCTCCTGAGATCATAGAAGCTAAACCACCTTCCCTATTGCTCTGGCCACTCAACATTGTTAAAGTCACCAATGAGTATCCATTCAGCATCTAGGAGACCATTAGTAAGCCAGCCCCATAAGCATGCATCTGTTAAAATTTTAATTAAATAAAGTACCAAGGCAAGTGTTTCTCTTCCCTAGGCACCTAAGGGGTGAGAAAGTGCCTAATGTGGGCCCTAGTCATTTAATTTGTGAGATGCAAATTAAAAGGTGACTTTATGACTAAGGTGAGGGTGAGTGAAGAGACATTTAATCTCAGCCACTCATCTAATCTAATCTCAGCCATTGGATTAGAGAGACTCCTCACCTACCTCATGAGGTCGATTAGGGTAAGGGGGCGCACCCATTCTTGGGTAGTTCATGCATTTTTGCTTAGAGAGCAAGAAGAGAAAAGAGAGGTCGAGCTTAGAGAAGAGAGACAGCATTTGCAAGAGGAGAGCACGCATCCTAAGGCAAACAGCAGGCACGAATTATGAGGCAGCAGACAACATTTATTATCAGTCCGTACAGTACGGATTTGAGAGGCCGTACAGCATTTATTATGCACAGTTTTCGAGGCAAACAGCAACACAAATTTCTGGGAGTATTTGGCACGCATCCCAAGGCTGTCGTACAGCTATTCCAGGCACAGAAATCAAGGAGGTTGCTGGGCATATTTTTCTGGGTGAGAAAAGTCTGTACAGTCCGTACGGACATGCACAGAAATAGAGGGTCGTACAGCAGAAAATTTTTGGGCACGTTTTTCAAGGCATTTGTTTAGCTGGGTTTTTCGTATAGCAGCAGCAAAAATTTGGCACGCATTTCGAGGACAGTCCGTACAGCATTTAATGTTGTGACAATCGTACAGTGATACGGATTTCTGGTTCAGAAATCAAGAAGCAAAGCTACAGGAATGTCCAGATAAGTTTGTAAATTTCTAAAGATGAATATGCTGTAAAAGAATTTCTCAGAAGCCCTTAAATAATAAAAAGCCCTCTCTCACTGGTTTTACCCTTGTGGGTTTTTCCAGGGTTGATGTTAGACCAAAAATTCCTGTGTCTATAATTTTTCGAGTTTTATATGCTACTGATATTTTATTTCTGCGTTATAAACGATGTTCAGAATCCTCATGTTTCAGTTCTGAAGTTTATTTTCTGCTAAGCTTTTATATCCTGATATAAAACTGGGTTTAGGCATTTAACATTGGCTGAAAAATCAACGAGACTGAAACTGGGTTGGGGTCTGAAAATTTTACATGGTATCAAAGCTGAGTTGAAGGGAAGCAAAGATTTCAGCAGTCAGAAAGTTGGGACAGCAGTCACTTCACAGGGCAGATTTTTTATTTTAATATTTTCAGCAGAAAAGGGTCAATGGCTAATCACTTCACAGGAGATTTTTATCTTAATATTTAAAAGGGTCAATGGCTAATGGGTTTGAGAGTTGAGGATGAATTTGATGTAAAGGCAAAGAAATTTGGTGCTTGGAAGGAGAGGATGATCTTGCTCTGCAAGAAAATGAGTTGTGGAACATTGTGGAAAATACCTTGATTCCTCACTTGACGGGGAAAACACATGCCTATGAGATGTGGGAGTCTTTGACTAAATTGTACCAAAGTACAAATGAGAACCTGAAGATGGTTTTGAGGGGAAAACTGAAGAGCATTAAAATGACAAGGCTGAAATGTGGTCACATACCTTACTACTAGATTGACAATGTGAGGGATGAGCTTGAGGTGTGGGGAAGCCATAGTCGCACAAGCAGATCTCTAGAGAACAAAGATTGAATGGAGTTTCCAAAAAATGGGTTGTTTTGTGGAGGGCATTGTTGCTGGGAAGAAGCTTCTTGGTTGGGAACGCCTTTGGGATGAATTTGTTCGTATGAGACCCCAGAGGCTCAGAGCATGGTAGCTCATCTATAGGTCATGAGGAGGAGAATGGCTCTTGCTACCACTAGCAAGAAGAAGTTCGTATATCCAAAGGAGGACGTAAGCCCAAGGGTGAAGGGAAAGAAAGACATGAGCAAAGTCAAGTGCTTTGTGATGCCATAAGTTTGAGCACTATGCAAGTCAATGTCCAAACAAAAACAAACAAGAAATGCCAGGTGGAAGAGTTTTCCACCAAGTTTGATAGTGAATTTTCCTTGATTGTGTGTCTATCCTCGAGGACCACTACTTCCGATACTTGGCATTACAATGGTGCCTCTCGCCATATGATAACAGTTCGTGAGCACATGACAGACCTTACACGAATTGGAGATGTTGAGGTAGTGCTTGGATGACCCCAAAGAGGTCAAGATGGTCAGTTGTGGGATTCCAGATTATTTCGGAGGGAGTCTTTACGTCCTATGACTTTGACAGAGGTTTTATATGTTCTGAGCTGAAGAAGAACTTAGTGTCAATTTCTACTATCGAAGAAGGGCTATGAGGACTTGTTCCATGATGGGTAGGTGCTTCTTTTTCCCAAGGGGTCTAGCATCACTCGGCCAAAGTGATTGGCAATAGATTACGAGAGGTTTTACAAGTTCTTGTTCCAGCCATTGAGAGTATTGATTCATTCTACCAATGAAGAAGCGATCGCGTGAGCTATGGCACAGAGGATGGGTAACATTTGCACCATGGGCTTGAGAGTTTTCGAGGAGATGGTGATCTGATTCCGTGATTTCGGCCAGAGCACCATGAGTTGTGGAAGGGGTATGCTTTGGGAAAGTACACCAAGACTGCTTTTCTGAGCAGTTACAGTAGAGCAACAGGGATACTGATCTTATACATTCAAATGTATGTGTCCGAAGGTTTGACATCGTTGACTGGTTCCTCATACTATGTTGTATTCATTGATGACTTCTCCTGGTCCTCGATTTTCTTCTACGAAGACCAAAGGACGTGTCTTCTTGGCCGATCTTCAAGAGTTCAAAGCTCTGGAGAACCGCATTAAAGAAGAAAATCAGTCCCGAAAAGATCGAACAATGGGGTGGAGTATACTCCAAGGAGTTCACATGGACTTTTGTGCGTGAGAGGGCATCGGAGGGAAGCTGATTCGCCTTTACAACCCAATGTAAGGGATTGCAAAGGAGGAAGAAGGTCATTGTTAGGGCGGCGAGAGCCATGTTACATGATCGGGTCGCCATTATTTCTATGGGTCAGGCATGCTACATTGCAGTTTCATTCTTAACATGAGTCCTCACAGGCTGTGTGGGAGCATGACTCGGCGAGGCTTTCCTGGAAGAAGAGGTGGGCACCTCAGATTTTGGGTGCATCATTACATGTCCCTTCCTGAGAAGAGAACAGCTTGAGCCCACCTACAGAGAGTGGGACCTTGTTGAGGCAATGCGAGACTTCGTGTTGGCTTCCATATGTAATCTTCCTTCCTTGAGGAAGACTCAGTCTTGAGGAGGGATGTCGATTTGAGGAGGACGGAGCCTTTTAGGAAGTCTAGAGGGACAGAGAAG
The DNA here is from genome assembly GCA_010110895.2 of Picea sitchensis. Lineage (NCBI taxonomy): Eukaryota > Viridiplantae > Streptophyta > Pinopsida > Pinales > Pinaceae > Picea > Picea sitchensis. The sequence goes on along the minus strand of SNQJ01S0033672.1, from coordinate 122,085 downwards.
GGTGAGCAGTCTTCACCACAGTTTCAGGTGAGTCCGCAATAGACTTCAATGCCACAGAGTTCAGGGCCGCCATTTTTGGTGACGACTGGTCCACAGGTTATAGAGCCAAAGATGTTAGGATCATAGGTTAATGGTCCATAGGTTTCAAGATAGAGTTGTTTATATTCTACTTTAGGATCATTGTCTTCAACAGATTGGGTTGAGTAGGGAGAGTCCCTCCATAGGACACTACTAGAAGAGGAGGAAGCCCAAGTGGCTTCAGTCACTTTGAGGGAGGCATGTGGTCTGGGGAACTCTGCATTGAAGTAGTGAGGAGAGAAACTCTCCCGAGAGGTTTTGGTACTACATCACGATGGTGAGTTAATTATTCGAGAGTCCAAGCTCACCTTTGAGGAGGCCAACAGTAGACGTGGAGAGATGCCATGATGGAAGAGTACAATCTATCATGAAGAACATTTTGTCCCGGGAAGTTGTTCCTAGATCCGAGGGGAAGTCGGTGGTGACTCTAGGTGGCTCAACAAATCAAAGTTTACAGACAGAATGGCAAAGATTGAGAGCACAAAGCTCGCTTTGTGGCCTGGCGCTGTTTTCACAGCTGAGGAGTCGAATTATGATGAGACCTTTTGCACCACTGGTTAGGATACACTTCAGATCAGTATGCTGATCTCCATCGGCAGCAGAGATGGGTTGGAAGATCCACCGTGATGGATGTGAAGAACGTATTTCAATGGTCTTATTGAGGAGGAGGTGTATTGAGCACCAATGGCTTGAGGTGCATGGGAGAGAGTCTTCATGTGTGTAGATCCAAAAGGATTTGTATGGTCGTAAACAAGCTCCCGCAGCTTGGTATTCGAGGATAGATACCTATTTGCAAGCAGTTGGGCTTTGAGAAGAGCGAGGCAGATCCCAACCTATACTTCATTGTGGTTGAGGAGGATCCTCCTTATTCCGTTGGTATGGACGATATTTTCAATACAAAGGTAGAGACCATCAAAGAACTCCAAGGAGAGCCTTGCTCTCGCAGTTCGAGATGACTGGTATTGGATTGATGCATTACTTTTGGGATTGAGGTTTGGCGAGCCTGCATACATCTTCCTCGTATCGTGGAAAGTATGTGTGCGATGATTCTTAGCGCATTTCGTGATGGGAGATAGTTGCACCATGACCACTCCCATGATTACTAACTCGAAGAAGCTTCATGCTTCCGAGTCACAATTGATTGATTCCACTTTATATCGGCTGGTCATTGATGTGATTTGGTCAATACCAAGTTGTATATTTGTTTTGGTCGCCAACACTCTGGAATTCATGGTGGAGCCTTAGAGAGTAATCGCGGCGTTAAAACATGCTCATGTATCTTTGTGGTATTGTAGATTATGGTTTGGACTATCGAGAGGAGATGGTTCGTCTCGGGTTGGCTATACAAACTCTGACATGTGATGTGTCGCTGACGAAAGCACTTCCGTGGGTGTTGTTTTGGATTGGGATCGCTAGCCAGTCTTGGTTCACCGGAAACAAAAGTCGCTGGCTTTGAGTTCCCTCGCAGAGGTCGAGTATACAGCCGCTTAGGCCAGCCAGAGCTCCTTTTACCACAAGATGTTGTGGGATTGTCTTCGAGGCCTACCGCGGATTTTAATTTGATAATCGGTTGCATTAAACTCTCGTATAACCGTAGCTTTTCAAGACCGGTCTACATATTGAGATTCAAGCATTCACTTCATCCTGACCATGTTCCAGAAGAGTTGTGAGCCACAAGACATATCTACGAGGAGAAGGTTGGTCGAATATTGCTCACCAAGGTATCAAGGTGAGAGGCAATTTGTATTTTTCTACACAAGCTTGAGTGCTCGAAAGTAACACTTTCCTTGGTATGAGGAGTGTTAAATTTTTAATTAAATAAAGCACCAAGGCAAGTACTTTCCCATACTTAAGGGGTAGAAAGTACTAATGTGGGTCAGTCATTTAATTTGTAGAAGCAAATTAAAAAGGTGACTTTGGCGACTAAATGAGGGTGAAGGAAGAGACATTTAATCTCAGCCATCTATCGTTTAATCTAATCTCACCATTGGATTAAGAAACTCCTCACCTACCCTCATGAGGTCGATAGGGTAAGGGCGCACCCATTCTTGGGTGGTTCATGCATTTTCAATGGTATGAGCAAGAAGAGAGAGAGGTCTAGGCCATAAAATAGAGACAGCATTTGCAGGAGGAGAGCACGATCCCAAGGCAAACAATAGGCATGTGGATTACTATATAAGAGACAGCATTTTATTATCACTTCGTAATAGCATGGATTTGAGAGATTGCACGGTATTTACAGTAATAGTTTAAAGGCAAACAGCAGCATCTAATTTCATATTTGGCATGCATCCCAAGGTCGCTGCATTTACCTATTCCGTGCGCACAAAAATCATGGAGGTTGTTGCCATTTTTCTTGGTGAGAAAGTTCTCAGAAAACTGCACAGACCTCTGTACCAGAAATCGAGGCCTATTGGTAGAAGAAAATTTTAAATGATTTTTCAAGGTGTTGGGTAATGCTTTTCTGCGTATCGGTTTAGCTGGCTCACGGTGACAGCAGCAATAGAAATTTGGCACGCATTTCAAGACAGTCCTGCATTGTTATTTAATGTTGTGACAGCCGCATAGTGGTGTTTGATTTCAGTTCATAAATCGAGAAGGAAGCTACAGGAATGTCCAAATGTTTTGTAAATTTCTTGAAGATGAATATGTAAAAGAATTCTCAAAAGCTCTAACAATAAAAATCCTTCTCTCGTTGGTTTTCCCCTTGTGGTTTTTCCAGGGTCGATGTTAGACCCAAAATTCATGCGGGTGTCTATAATTTTTCGAGTTTTATATGCTGCTGATTTTTATTTCATGCTATAAACCATGTCTCAGAATCCTCATGTTTCAGTTCTTAAAGTTTATTTTCTGCTAAGTTTTTATACGCTGATATAAAACTGGGTTTGGGCATTTAACATTGGCTGAAAAATCAGCAAGACTGAAACTGGGTTGGGGTTTGAAAATTTTATAGCATCATCACCAGAGAGATAGAGCATATATGAAAAAAACCCAAGCACCCTACCAGCAAGCATGCAGGTAATCCACAAACGTTCTCTGAATCTCTGCCTGAAGAGATTATTGTAGAACACATCCAAATGGCTAATCCAAATACAGTACCTCCCAATCCCTTGTGATGATTAGTGCTCCAGAAAGGTCGATGCCAACAAAAGGACATCCTCGTGTGAAGATCAAAACTAGATGGTCTTGAGATCTGGTAGTGGAGCATAATGAGTTGTCAGATGGTCTTGAGATCTGGTAGTGGAGAATAAGCCAGATGAGTTGTCTAGAGGAAAGCATGTTTTACAATCACGGAAATACTATACCCTACAGCCTCTATGAGAACATTGTGTTTCATTGCATGTTTTTGTGATAGGTATGCTCTGGAATTCTCATCATTTTGCTTCTAACATGTATAGTTTGGCAGCAATTATCATGTTTACAACACAGTTTCCTCATTGCTCTTTGGCATTTGATGTGCAGAGATTGTTGTAGTATACTCTGCTAGTTTTAACTACATTTTTTTATGAAGTGAGCCATAATTGTCAGTTGCAAATTATATGTCCAAATATATTGAATAAATATTAAACACATAATATGGTATAAAAGGAAATTCCAAACCACCCATCAATTCTGATCAAATCCATCCCCTTCTTCATACAGACCAAGGATTTGAACATTTCTCAAAAATTAAGAGACAATTTTGCAACACGGTTGGCCATAAATAATAAATATTGCCCACTATTAAATAAACTGAAATTTCCAAACACATTGAATAAATACTAAACACATAATATGGTATGGAAGAGAAGTCCAAACCACCGATCAATTCAGAAAATTTCCATCAACTTGTTCAAGCGGAAAGCATTTGGACATTTCTTAAAAATAGAGAGAGAATTCTGCATCACAGTATAGCATTAAACATTGCACACTGTAAAATAAACTGAAAAGCAGAATTACCTGCGTACACTGGACTCCTCTGTTTCAAACATCATTCTGAAGTGCATGCCAACCGAAACCTGAGTACCATATACTGCTTTGTTGTACTTTGCTAAGGGAACTACAAACTCTGAAGGGCTTGTCCTGTTATAGATTAGGCCAATAATTAAAGCATTCAAGTACATCTGAAACCAACCAGCAAAAATTTTTTGGATTAAAATATCATAGCAACGGTAGTTCCTACAGACCTGGGATTGTAAAATACGGTAAATGGACTTTGGTTTGCAGCAGCATGAGCTGCTGCTGCAAGAACGCCAATATGCATACTATCAGTAGACAAAACAGACAATGGCATAGATGTTTGCTGCCGATTTGCACGTCTGATACCAAGAAGTAGTTGTGACTTCTCATCCCTGTTTATGATAAGGAAAACATAGAAAATATTGATGAACAGTTCACTACAAAAGAAAAGTAGTAGTCCATGTGAGCTGCAATGTTGAAAAAGCACTGAAACTCAATTGCAAACGATCTCGGGGCCTTAAAATGACAACATAACTTGTAAAGTTGCATTTATTGCAGATATTTGTAAGTCAAGGTTAGCAGCAAAGCAATAATGGCCCAAATTTGCAGCAAGTGGCAAAATATGTGCCCAAATCTGTCATGCTCACCCATATTGTAAATTTTCTAGATTACCACCAGCTTATCCGCCAGGCACACATCCACAATAAAGTTAAACTAAAGGGATTATCTGCAAATGAAAACTGCCTTCTATATTACTTTGAATTTGGTGATAGAGAGGACATGACACAGAGATACACACACTAAAAAGAAGCTACAATTTAGGAAAGAAAGATTCCTTAGCCAGTGGCATCCATCCATGGTTCTCAGGCAAAGGAAGGTGACTGACACATCGCAACTTTCAAGTGATTTTGGCATACTTTTCTACTGTTACCTTATAAAGACAACAGAATCACCAGCAACAAGTCTCTTTGCACTGACAAATACACTCCATCCTGTTGTTAGAAGATGCCTCTTTGGCTGACCTGACAAAGACAATATGCACAAATTAATGGAAATGCAAAAGTTCACTATAAACCCATAAACCTGAGCAAACAAGGAGGACAATACTGTCAGATGACTTGCAACTAAACTTGATTTAGAACTTAGAATTGTGAGTCTGTAATGTCAAAGATAACAATGACACAACTAAGGAAGAACACAGATTAACCCCAGAAATCTGACTGCAAAGAAGAAATATCCAGCATGCAACTTTGCAAGTCCTCCAATAAACACCAATTTGAGTTTAAATCATCAAATAGATCAATCTTCAAATGCCCAATAAAGCACTTATAACTCAAGGATGCCTACCACGATAGATATGTCGAAATGTCCAGACATTGTCATGCAAATCCCGGGCCGTGAGCTCTTGAGCTGGTGGTTGCATTGAAAAATCCTGATGCATCAAATCACAATGAGAAGACATCATAAGGAGGTTCCAAAAGGCACTCAAAAAAAGACATTCAACCAGGATGATATTTGGAAGATCTTAATTTACAGCAGGATTGAGTGACATACAAGTGGAGGAAACACTTTCTCAGCAGCACGACGAGGAACTGAGAAGCCACCATGGGTGCTTGTATCACTTGCAGTCAAAGTCTTGCAGAAGAACTCTGTTGGTTGTTTACTTTGCTTAAGGCCAAGATCAGATGATAACATCTCCTCCTTATTGCACTGTAAGGAAATAATGTGCATCACCAAATCAAATTTTTCCTTTCCACAAATAGTTTTGCATAAATGCTAGTAAGGATTATGTATTCCTTGCCTAGGTGAAATGGATATGGACATCAATTTTTTGAGGGGAGAGGGATACAACTCATATAAGCATGCATTATGCAAAATAGATGTTTTAAAACGTGATACTAGTTCAAAATCAGATTCCATAGAGAGACAGATTTGTTGAAAGAATCCCGCTTACCCTGAAAACATGGTGTTTTCATCCAAGAACTTTTATGCAGTTTTATATAGTTTTGAAATTTGAATATTATTACTTGCAATATTGTAAAATGATTGCCAAAACCATGGTCAGGTAGACGGGCAATGGAGACTGCCTAAATCTTACTAATGACACACTAAATTTTTTTGAACAGGGAGAAGTAAATATTGTTTAATAGATTTCTTCAAGCATAGGGATACCGATTGACAGGCATGTACCTGATAAAAAAAATCTTGCAGAAATGGAGCTCCAGCTGATGGGTGGCTGTGGGGCACAGATCAAACCTAATATACCCTTTTGGTAGTGTTTTCCATATACTCATTTGCAAAGCGTTTGAGGATGCAACCCCTTCCTTTCTTATTGTCTACTCTTTCTAAAAATCTAGGTTTTAGATTTTGATTTCTTGTTTTCAGAGGTGCTCTTGGCTACTTATTGCTGCTACTAATCACTTGTATTCCTAGTCCCATTGACCTATTTTAGTCATTATTGGACATTAGGATATTTTCATTTTATTTCAATTGAACCAAGAAAAGTTTCATGTTTAATGTGGCATTATAGGCCTAGGAAATTGCCCTCCATCGAACCTTTATTATTTTTCTAGTGAAAACCACAATCATTAGCAAAAGCCCAATAATATACTTCCACATCTGCTCAGGCACCAAGGCTGCATCAGTTTGAAGTGATACTCATCCACACAATCCACTCTCAAGAGAGTGATTATCAATATTTGAATATTCAAAAGAGAGAGAGAGAGAGAAGATATTTATTAATGTCCGCAGGTGACCAAAAGAGTATGGCAATGAGACAGAAAGAGATACAAGATAGATTTAATTAAAGTCCATGAGACAGAAAGAGATACAAGATAGATTTAATTAAAGTCCATAAGTGGCCGAAAGCTGTCAATAAGATAAGATAATTTTATTATTGTCTAACTGTCAACAGATGGCCACAAAAGTAGGTCAATGGGACTACAAGATACATCCCATGTGAGTACAGCGTGGGAGTGCAGAAGAAAGTCCTAAGTAATGCTGAAAGCAAGAAAAATGAAGCTAAAGAAGAAGTGCAGCATAGATAAGTATCTAACTAAGTTAATCACGAGGTCTAACCAACACCAAAAGATATTTATAGCAGTATCATAGGTGCGGTAATTCAAAGTTAGAGTCCGATACTGGAAAACTGGGCATCTCGATGCTGATCAAGAAAGAGAGAGAGGGAGATCTGAAAATGATGTCAAGATATCCAGGACCTGATGACTGAAGGCGAGAGGCGCGACCGGGGCATTGGCTCGCTATCAAATTCCTTGGGCATCATGGTGGGATACAATTGTACAATCCTAGGGGGGACATAGGAACGAGGAAGCACAGCTCTCCTACCATCCAAGGTCGAAGGAAAGAAACTCTGGACAGATACAACATATCCAACCAGCAATGAAGCCATAGGAACTGTACAATATGATAGCACATCACTAAATTAATTACTCAACTTTCAGAATTCCAGTATCAATCTCATAAGCCTGATGTGTGATGCAGGATGACTGAAAGTATGTGATGAGAATGAAAAGCATACAACACATAAAAAAATTATGCCATGAATGAGTCACCATAAAACATAGTGTACCCTTTCAATCGGCGATATCACAGTGATGACAACTAAGAATTATTTTATCTCCATGTTCACTAGCATTATACAGTAGGTACTGTGTAAAATTGCACCAGGCATTAAGAACTACTGCGATTAGTAAACAAAAATCTTAATATAAATTGCAAATGGATCCAAATAATCGCTGTCAGACAGCTTTGCACTTACGCTGTTCACTGGTTGCAGAGTCATCTGTGCATATACCTCATCAGTCTCTGCATCTGCCTGAAACAACCATGATATCAGATATGATACTCAGTCCTGATATGTCCACCACTTTTCAAACAGTAGAAAATTCCTTAAATATTAGTTTAAAACAGTAACAGCACATGCATCCTTACATGCAATGTAACATTGTGAAGTTGGCACATCAGCTGATAAGGAAGATTAGGGTAGTTTGGAATGTGTGTGTCAGCAACCTTCTGAGTAGAAGCTGCAACCTAGAGGCAGAAAAAAGATCAGATTAATTAGTAAAAGAATGGTTCAAATAGAAAAGATAAAAAATGCTTAATTTTCCACTAATATTTTACTACCACGTATGTAATGCAGAACACCAGATTGGAACTTGAAAGAATAGCAACGAGCATGCTGAAATTTACAAGAGACAATATGAGAATATTTTTGAAGTAGCCAAAATGCGTAGTATGTTCAAGTTTCAATTTGTTCAATGAACATTTTATACAGCAACCTCTAATAGCCTGAATACCATAAAGCGCACTAGGGCTGTCCAGCATTGCTCCCTGAACCATGCCACCTGGGCTCCATACTGTGCAACAGCGAGGAGTCCAAGGAAGATCAAAGCTGCTGCTGCAGGCCACCTCTGAGACGCATAACTACCTTCTTCCCTTCTACTAGGAGTTCTTCAGCCCTAGATGTTAAGAGTGGTTCTACTTCTTCATCCTCTGCTCCAACTACCATCAGCAGCATTTTGATGCCTCCCGGGATTACTCCCCAAAGCCTATCAGTCCAGGCTACTATCTGAAGGACATTATTCCGGAGGCACTTGGTGTTGACATCTGCACTGTTGATTCAGACGATGAAAAGGGTTAACTCCCTCATTCCCCACTGCAGCAACATCTTTATTCAGGATATGTTTTTAACTGGCTCTCCTTTACTTTCTAGGGGCTTCCTTCTTGGGATAACCTACTTGTACACCTATGTTTGTGTTATTTCATTTCATGCTGCTTTGATACTCACTTTTCATTTCATTTCATTTCATTTCCTGTGGGGGACCAGGGTGCTTCTTGCACCCATCTCTTTTGTTTGGATATTATTGCCAGTTGTAGTCACTAAACCCTTCGACTTGTTTTGGCGTTTAGTGCACGTTAATACAAATTTCAATTTCAATTTCAAATCTGTTCCAATGATAGATGCTTGTCATATATGACTTAGAAACTATGTACCCTACCAGCCTACTGCTTTAAAATATCTGCTTATTTTAATCTTACAACGGTCAGATGTCTAACAGTTTAAAACTTTAAAAATGAAGCACCTAAAATTTGAACGATGCAGAGAAGAGTAGCATGGCCCCTGCGCAAGGATGACATGCACAAATCGAGAAATGGTCCAAATATTTTTTTGCTAGTTGTAGAGAAGATCGCGAGAAGGGTTGTCAAGCAGATCATGAAATGGTTCTTCACGAGCAGGGATTACTGATCGTCAAGCAGATCGTGAGCAGGGTCGTCGAGCAGATCACGAAAGGGTTCGTTGCAAGCAAGGATCGTTTACTAGACGTCCATCAATTCGCGAGCAGGGTCGTCGAGCAGATTGCGAAAGGGTTTGTCAACAGCAAGGAGCGTTTATCCGTCAAGCAAGAGAGCAAGCAGAGTTTCGAGGTTTCGTCAAGCAGAGAGCAAGCAGGGTTTMGGGGTTTCATCGAGCAGATCGCGAGCAGGGAGCRTCTAGTCACAAGTAGGGAACAATTGTGAGCAAGTTTCATTGAGCAGAGAGCAAGGTTCGTCGTTTGAGCAAGGAGGAAGGTCCGCGATTTGCTGCGAGTAGGGAGCAATCGCGAGCGAGTAGGGAGCAATCGCGAGCAGGGTTTTGTCCGCGAGCAAGGAGGATAGCCCGCAAGTCATCAAACAAGGTCCCTCTAGTTTCCGCAAGCTGGGTTCCTCATCCGCATTTGCACAATTTTGAGCAATCAGGGTTCGAGTGTTTCGAGCAGAGGGTTCATCTGGGGTTTGTACAGAATGCAATCACGTTGTAAGTAGATGAAGGAGGAAGGACCCGATCGTTCCCAGGTCTTTGAAGGGTTTGAATAGAATAGAGTTGCAACATCTGTTCGCGAACAGGATAGCATCCTCCACAATCCGCTCATTTTAATGGAAGACTCCACACTGTCTCCTCCACTGTTTGAGGACGGATTTACAATCAAGACACAGGAATGGATCACCAATTGTAGCAGCAGTGACAAACGAATATATAGCCCCATGGACATTGCCATGGAGCATGACTTTTCATACTATACATCTTAGGTCAAAAATCTGTTGCGGAGGATGGAATCTCTCGAGACTGAAAACAAGCAACTCCATTCAAATGTCACCGACCTCAAACAGTTGGCTTCCGAAATGAAAAAACAAGAAAATATCCATTTACAAAACCCAATTGTGCACTCCCCCGTGCTCCAAACAGAAATCTCAAATATAAAAATTCTGCAAGAGATGAGATCACAGCATGCCCTTTCTAAAGAGGAGGCGGAGATGCAACAAAAAAACACTTAATTCTTGGGTTGATGTGGTCCAAAAAAGGGAACAACCTCCCCCGCTCGCCATGTTTGAAGGGGTGGTACAAGAAAAATTAAATGAGGAATGACTCCGTCGAACCCGAGAACTTAATCTTAGGGTGCGTGGACATCAGACCCCCTACAGATAGGCACCTCTTTCCTTCACAACATTTTGGAGCTGAAGGACCTCACCCTTGAGCATGCATGGATGGGCCCCAACTCCACACTCTTCCTCCGTTTTCAGACACTAGACGACAGCCTTAGAGTTCTCCGACTAAGAGAAAACTCTCTTTGCTCCCACCCACACAAAGAATCTTTCTCAATGCTAACCTCACCAAATCTTAGCAGACGAAACTCAAGATGTATAGAGACCAGGTTACAACGGCGTGGAAAGAAGGTAAGTGGGCAATTATTCGAGACCTCAAAGTCATCATCTGTGATTCGACCCCCCGAGATACTCTCGTCCTTGGTCCAACTGATGATCTAATTCAACTCGAGGACAGGTTAGGGGGAGCAAACCCACTATCTCCATTGGTTGTTGGAACTTTAATGGTGTGTTTTGGTCTTCACCAAGTACGCTTCTGGATGCAATCAAGTCTTGCAATCTCCTTTTCCTCACAGAGACACATGTGAGCCCCATGCGAACGCCATCTCTGATCCATGGGTATCATTGGGCATTGTCTTGCTAACAGGAGACCAGATCCAACAGTGTCAGAGGGTTTGGGGGGGTTGCTTATCTTATACAGGATTCCCTCRAGAACAGGGTTACTATGGTGTCTTCAAATGAGCATGCCAGATTTTTGTGGGTATGGTTCCATCAAACAACCCCCTCTTCCGAGATATCTACATTGTAGTTTGTTGCTTCCCCCCAAACTTGTCACACTTTGCACTTCATAGGGAGTCCGAGGGGAACCCTTTCATTGACCTTTATGCTAACATCTCCCAATATTCCATACTTAGAGAGGTCATTCTTCTAGGTGACTTTAATGCCCGCACCAAAAACCTACACATATCTCTTCATGCCAAGGTTGAGGATGCACTTTGTCTCCAAGAGTTAGAACCAGAGTCTGTGGGCCTTCATCGGTGTTCACAGTGTTAGAATTTGTAGCTTGGGCAGGTAATTCCTCCTCATTAGGGGTGTCTAGTAATGAGGTGGAAGCCCAACTTATGACTAGACAACATTATAATGGTGGGGACCACCTAACTCAAGCTAAGATTGCATCACAGTTATTGGATGCATCTCAAAGCTTGATTAAGTCCCCACCCTTGAATCATGTTCCTAATGAGAGAATCTTAGGGCTAGGAATGCATGAGGAAAAAGGGTTAGGGCTACAAGTAGCCTAGCAAGCCTCACTCTCAAAGATACCTCAAAGAGAGAAGTTGGTTGACTAAGGCAAGGAGGCGCTTCCAGAGGAGGAGGTCGAGAGCTAGGAAGACCAAGGTAGGGTCAGCAATACACCAAGGAACAAGAAGGCCGAGTAGGGGCTGAGATAGAGACCAAGTCGAGTCTCACTGTGCTGGACAAGGAGGCACGTAGGGCCAGCAACTATTCCAGTTACCAAAAGGGGCCGAGTTAGGGCCTAAGTCTAGCAAAGGGAGCCGAGTTAGAGCCAGCAGCAAGCACACCAAAAGGTGTCGAGCTAGGTCTTAAGTTTGGAAAAGGGAGTCGAGTTAGGGTCGGCAACAAGCACACCAAAAGGAAGAGGTCGAGTAGGGTTACAATATAGACCAGGACGAGTCTAACCAAACAAGAGTGGAGGCTGTGAGGTCGAGCCAGGCCCACCGTTTAGCAGAAACAACAAACAAACTATCTCGACGAGAAAAATCCATACAGTACGGGATTCGTACGATTGTCCATTCACCCAGCAAAGAGAAGAACCAGTACCCAGATAAGAGATTGGCATATTGACTGTGTTTATCAGTGTCTCAGTAGAGGAATAGAGAAAATCGAGCTATGTTGCAGTCACAGTTTTGTGATAAGGACGCACTGAGTACTACCAGCAGGCGTACGGACCCAAACAGGTCGTACGGCCCATGTAAACCCAGGTGAGCAAAATCTATGTGTGCACAGGGATAGTATGAATAAATTTTTTTGTTTTGATGCTATTTGCTTTGTGTTGTGTGGTTGTCCCAAATATTGTGAAATTGTTGTAGCTTAAGATCTGATAAATTTTCAAGATTTATCAGTTATATTTCTTCATGGTATCAGAGTTAGGTTCTGACAGCCCCAATAGAAGTATTTAAGCCCTATGTTGCAGAGACAAGGGAAGAATTAGATCCAGAGAGAAGCCATACTCTCTAAACTGAAGGAGTAAGAGGAGGCCAAGAAGGGCTCATTCAAAGACCAAGTCGGGTCTCTACAAAAACCAAGTCGGGTCTCTGTGTGTGCACCAGGAGGCAAGCATAAGTCTCATTGCGTATATGAGGAGTCAAGCTAGGGTCAGCAATCATCTCAACTAAGGAATAAAGACAGAGTTGAATTCGAAAGAGGTTGCTACAGGTTGAAGAAGGGGCTCAGCCAGGCCTGTAAGAAGCTGCCAGAGGGTTCGGCCTGCCTAGGAGAGGGGCAGCAAGCCTCCAGAAAGCATCAAGCTGGATAGCAACTACAGGCCTAGAAAGAGGACTGTGACAACATTCTCCTAAAGTTGTTACAACAATCTTCTAAGGGCTGATTTGGAGAGCCATTGAAGGGCAGCCATGAGGATCTATTACAGGGTGTAACAGCAATTGTAAGAGGTTGCTACAACACAAGAAAAGAGGGTTGGATAGCACCGAAACAGCAGCAAGGTGAAGACAGACTCAAGGGCTCCTTGAGGGTTGTTCTAGAGGCCAAGGACAGCAAGGTTAGTGGCAGAGTTGAGGGTTGTAATAGTAGTGACAACAACAAAGAAGGGTCGAAAGGACTCAGTAGATCTTGTGCAAGAGTTGCAAAGGAAGAGGAGGGTTGAATGGGCAAGGAATGCCCTAACCCTCAACCTCAAGTGCAGTGGAAGATGAGATCAGTTAAGAACGGGAAATTGTGGAGTATCACAGTAACCATAGCCCAGAGTGTTCTGTTGACATGGGAGTTCTCAGTTCCAGGCAAGAGTTATCAAAATCCATGGGATCTGGGAGGGATCGCAAAGCTAAAGCAGTAGCAGGAGCTTGAAGGGACTTAGAGGGAGACAAGAATGGCATCCAGTGACAGTGAGAAAGCAGGAGGCTCATCTCAAAGAGCTATCACAGTGGGACGAGCAGCAGAAGGCTACAAAAAGTTCTAGCACAGCAGAGGTGCAGGGTGCTCTAGTGCAAAGGAAGAATGTTGTTGAAGTACAAGTAGCAAGTAGTTCTAGCACAAGAGCAGGGCTCTATGGTGCAGAGTGAGTTGGCCACTCAAGTACAGAAGGAGCAAGTGACTCCAATCTAGAGGAAGCAGCTGGCAGTTTCAGTGCAAGACATCCAAATCTAGATAGAGCAGGATTTCCAGATGCAGAGGGAGCAGCAACAGCGCAAGATGTTGATCATGGAGGAGGTAGCTCCAATGGTAGAACCTCCCTCGCTAAGAGGGAGTGTTAGAATTTGTAGCTCAAGCAAGTAATTCCTCCTCATTAGAGGTGTCTAGTAATGAGGAGGAAGCCCAACTTATGACTAGACAACATTATAATGGTGGGGACCACCTAACTCAAGCTAAGATTGCATCGCAGCCATTGGATGCATCTCAATGCTTGATTAAGTCCCCACCCTTGGATCAAGTCCTAATGAGAGGATCCTAGGATCCTAGGGCTAGGAATGCATGAGGAAAAAGGGCTAGGGTTACAAGTAACCTAGCAAACCTCACTCTCAAAGATACCTCAAGGAGAGAAGTTGGTTGACTAAGGCAAGGAGGCACTTCCAGAGGAGGAGGTCGAGAGCTAGGAAGACCAAGGTAGGGTCAGCAATACACCAAGGAACAAGAAGGCCGAGTAGGGGCTGAGACAAAGACCAAGTCGGGTCTCACTGTGCTGGACAAGGAGGCACGTAGGACCAACAACTATTCCAATTACCAAAAGGGGTCGAGCTAGGGCCTAAGTCTGGCAAAGGAAGCCAAGTCAGGGCCAGCAGCAAGCACACCAAAAGGGAAAGATCAAGTAGGTTATAATATAGAGCAAGACGGATCTAACCAAACAAGAGTGGAGGCTATGAGGTTGAGCCAAGACCACTATTTAGCAAAAACAACAAACAAACTACCTAGACAGGAAAAATCCGTACAGTACGGGATTCGTACGACTGTCCATTCACCCAGCAAAGAGAAGAACCAGTACCCAAATAAGAGATTGGCATATTGACTGTGTTTATCAGTGTCTCGGTAGAGGAATAGAGAAAATTGGGTTGTGTTGTAGTCACAGTTTTGTGATAAGGACACACTGAGTACTACCAGCATGTGTACGGACCCGTACAGGTCTACAACCCATGTAAACCCAGGCTGGGCGAAATCCCTGTATGCACATGGATAGTATGAATAAAATTTTATGTTTTGATGCTATTTGCTTTGTGTTGTTTGGCTGTCCCAAATATTGTAAAATTGTTGTAGCTTAAGATCTGATAAATATTTAAGATTTATCAGTTATATTTCTTTACACAGAACAAATATGGGCCCCTCACAAGTTACGGGGACACCTTTTGCAACTGGGGGAATCCCATGACTTACTGATCATGAATGGGCTCCCTTGTTTTCCGAGCTCTAATGACTTTACTTGCTTCCCCCATAGTGGGGGGGCCAGTGTGGTTGACTATGACTTGGCCAACCTAGATCTCCTCTCGCATATCCACCACTTATTTATATCTTGCCTCCCTCTGGCCGACCATGCCCTCCTCACATTCTCCCTCTCTACATCCCCCCTTCTCCCACCCCTAACCCACCCCACCACCCTCCCACACTACCTTCCTCTTTGATAGAGATTATGTTGACTCCTACACTACTCGCCTTAAGGAATTGCTCCCCACCATCTCCCACTTTAGATCATTGGACACCACCACATCCAAATATGAGATTCTTTCCACAGTCCTCATGGAGGCAACCCTTGAATCCTACCCTCACTCTACTTGTCAGCGTAACCATAAACCTACCCCTGGCTCTTGCCCCATGAACCGTTGGCTCGATGATGAATGCGAATCCCTCCACAAGCGGCTTCATCTCACCCTCACTCATAACCCATCTTCATGCCCTCACCTTTGCAAAACATACCCACTCCCCAAAATCCTTCTAGCGTGCCCTTTTCCCTAAACACCACACCACCCTGCCCAACCTTGACTCTGGGCCATGTTCTCCCATACCACTTCCCATTTTGACATTCCTGGACAACCTCCCACCCACATCTCCTCTTCCCCCTCCTTGTGCCACCTCTTCTCTGAGCGGGACATTAAGAGAGCAACCAGAGCTATGAATACCAATAGAGCAGCAAATGAGGAAGAGCTTCAAGCTGAGTTCCTTAAGCATGGCGTTCAATCTCTTGAGTCTTATATTGTTGATTTATTTAACAAGGTGGTATGTTCAAGCTTCCCCCGCCCTGGACACGACATATTTTTCATCCCATCCACAAATCGAGGAGTACTTCCAATCCAAATAATTACCGAACTATCACGGTGGGTCACACATTCTCCAAGCTTTACGCCACAGTCTTACACTAGTCGTTGTCTGAGGAGTTGGAGAGGCGTCATCTTAGGGCAAGAGGGCAAGCTGGTTTTTGCCCAAACTACCAAACGACTTATCACGTCTTCACACTCCGAGCCATTATTGAAGAGGCTTGTCATCACTCTTCGGAGGTTTACACTTGAATTGTAGACTTCCAGAAAGCGTTCGACACAATTCCGAGGGATGAATTATTCCAAATACTCTGTGACATTGGAAAATTTGAGAGCCTCCTAGTAGCCATAATGAGGTTGTATGAGTCAGTTTCGAGACGCCTCGTGATGGCACATGTCCTTTCCGATTTCATTCAAAGTACAATCAGGGTAAAACAGGGGTGCCCCCTCTCGTCGACACTCTTTAGGATTTATATTGATAAGCTAGAATCTTTCCTCTATAAGCATATCTAGGAGGGGGATGGTTGTCTTCTACATCAGGTGTAGATCTCTCTACTTTTATTCGCTAAAGACTTGGTCATGTTAGCCTCCACTCATGAGGGTCTGTAAAGATAGATCAACGCACTGGCCAACTTTTGTGACCTTCGACAGCTAAAGATAGATCAACGCACCGCCAATCTTGTGACCTTCGACAGCCCAATGTAAGACCTGGGTAAAACCAAGATTCTGATCTTCAATGCATCGAAGAGCTCTCTTACAGACTTACATTTCTACTACTGAGGGGCAAAGATTGAGATCACCACAACCTACACTTATCTAGGAGTACAATTCACGGGGCCCCATTTCAGTATGTGATAGGCCCTTCAACCTCCACTCAGTAAAGGGTATGGTTCCCTGGCCCTCATCGAGAGATAGTGCTTCTTGGGTTAGTTTCAAGACATCTCGTCCAAACTCTACCTCAAGGAGGCGATCATCAAACCCATATTTCTCTATGGCTCCGAGATCTGGGGGCTAAGCTTGTTACAAACAGAATGGGCCAAGTTGGAGAGCGTCTAGACCCTACTTCTCGAGTGTATCATCCACTGTAAGTAAACAATTCCATAGCCCATTATTCAGGCAGAGTTCGACGTCCACCCATTCCGCCTTGAGGTCATCTTTCGCTTCATCTATTTCCTTCATAGAGTCAGATTTCTCAAAGACACTACCATTAAAAGAGAGAGGTACCCCTACCTCGCTCTTTGCGCCTCAAAGGCTCTTACTTTGGATCCCCGCTCAGATCGTACACGTGGTCAGTTCTCAAAGGCGTCTCGACTTCTTCAGTGGATGACTATCTCCCCAGAGCACCTCCCCTCATTCAGTTTCTCCCTTGATGCACCACGCCATCTGTTGCCAACTAGACGGATACTGAATCAGGCTATTAGACAAGACATCTACAGGATGTACATTCAGGTCACTTGGACCTCACCTTTGACGAGCCTAAACTCGAAGATGTCCTTCTCAAATTCTACCTAGAGCATTTTTTGGAGCTACGAGATGGCATCGTCATCTGCCCCCCTTATACACGCAGGTATGCACTCACTCAGGATCCCTCTGGGACAACTCTAGGTTGGATCTCATCGACTCTGAATTGAGACAAACCACCATATAGCACGGTCAGATAGGATCTGCCAAATGTGCCACTTGTAAGAGTCGGAGACATAGATGCACCTCATCTTTAGGTGCCCCATATACTATGAGATCAGAGGACGCTACCATTACCTCTATAGGGATTCAAGGGGATCACTCTCTACTTTCTTTCGATACAAAGACTAGAGATGCCTAGCCCTCTTCATCAAGGAGATTTTCATCCATAGATCTCAATTCTTGCATGCTATATACCCCACCTCGGGACAACCAGGACGATCACCTCATACTTTCAACCATTACATCGAAGCAACAAGCAACGAGCAGAGCCCCGAAATGCACCAAACAGCAAATTGGTGAGACCTCGTGTCTCTCCTCAGCCTCCCCCTCGGGGAGTCAAATCGTTATCATCGAGACCAGTTTGAAGGTGTCGAACTGTACATCAACTCATGCATTCTCATAGGTATAGAGGGGTTAGCTCCAGACAGATTTAGAACAGGACGCCTCCCACCTATCAAACTATCTCTCAGATTCAGATGAGCTGCCAGAGATCTATCTAGAGTTTCTTTCTTTCGGCCTCGGATGCTAGGAGTATACCCCAATCCTACATCCACCACGGGATCACACGGCCAGACCCCCTGATAATTCCTGAGGACTCCAATAGCGAGCGAGTGCCCAGTTCGCCCCCCTCACCCTCGGCCATCATATCCGAGAGACCTTGACACCTTCTCTCTCTCTCTCTCTCTCTCTCTCTCTCTCTCTCTCTCTCTCTCAACAGAGCTGCATTTGCACTCCCACATTGTACTCATACTTGTTGTAATCGTCAGTCCCATTGACCTACTTTTGTGGTCATTCATTGGACATTAATAAAATTTTCTTATCTTATCTTATAAAAATTTTGGCCAAAATTACCTTTCAATGTGATTGAAAATACCAATTGAAGCAATTACACTATAGAGTTACAGCTCTCCAATTCCCTTCTTACTAACAAGCTTTGGGTGTTCATGTGTTGAGTAAATGGTTAGTTGAAGGTTGAGAAACATAAGAGGATTGCCTTTAGATATAGCATCTCTGATAATGACCAGCCAACACAGAAACAACTAGTGTAAGATAGGAATAAGCCTCTTCAGAAATTCAGAGTGTAATAAGGTACGCTATTAAATATCTGTAGTCTTTGTCCATGTAATGCGAACATTCTAGTGACAAATGATCAATATTGGTGCAGTAATAATATCAAACATGTACAACTGTATACATGCTAGTCGACTTTAGGAAAATTTTCAAGATGACCAATTGTTAAAATACCGTACTATACACTTCACTAAATGAATTTGAAAAGCAACCTTAATACAAGTGAGCAATACACTTCCATGATAGATATGAGATAACTTAATGAAGAATGTAACTTCCAGTTGAATTCTCACATTCCCCAAACAGACAAATCTTAAATCACAACCAAGTATGAAAATAAACACATTTAAAAAGGCGGTGTCAAGGTTCTGCATTTATGTTAACTGTGATCCGTTTACACTGAGCCCATAGCATGACAATCATAGATAAAGCCAAGAGCCTCTTAAATAATTCTTACCTGTTCACTGTGGCCTTGTGGAAAGTAATACACAAGGCTACCCACCGGGGGCAAGGAAACAAGGGGTCCAGCACAAGCATGCCAGAGTTCAGAATTTATGCTCTTTTGCTCCCCTACAAGAAATCAAAAACAAAAAGAGCATCAGAAAGTGTAAATTATATTTATAATAGAGTTTGGAATAGAAGCGATATCACGTAGCCCAACCTTTTCAAGGTTCTACCTATCAATTTTTAACTACTGTGGAAAAACAGAATTATGAAACTTTGGATGGAACTTGGAAGGCATTAAAGAACGTCAGTTACGGGCAGTTATTTGTGGTATGTGACAAAACTTAAGGAGTAAGCATAACGAGAATGCAAAGTGGAAAACAGCTAAACTAAATATTCACAAAACATATACCTGGATCACAAAAGATATTCTAGGACAGGCGTGTCCTGAAGAACTACAGAAAACCTATCATAACCAAAACAGTATAAAAATGGTGGCTATTCTGAATGTTTTACCAGACAGTGATGAGAAGGGTACAACATAAACCCTCCACTAAGACACTTGACGATCAACATCAGTAATTTGCTGACTTGTAAATGCTGCCACAAAAATTGACATTGGGTGGTGACTGATTTCAAACAAGCTACGATGCATTTTAGCTCAGCACTATAGATCAATTATTCAATCTACAACATAAGCTATCAAAGACATATTCACTACCAGTTAAATGTATTCCACGTGATGAGCACTAACACAAGAGAAAATAGTTACCACGAAATAGGTTTCCGAAAAAGGAAACTATGTTTATTGCATAAAGTTCAAAAAATATTTCACTATGAAGTAGCTTGTATTACACGCTGATAAGATCAGATAGGATAAGAAAAGTTTATTAATGTCCAACAAATAACCAAAAAGACAGGTCCATGTCCCTGATAAAGCCCTGTAGGAGTGCACAAGGCTACTCCAAAAGCATAAAATAAAATAAGCTAAACATACATGAAAAGGTATATGTGCTGTAGCACCTAAAAGAAGAGAAGAGAAATAGAGAAAGAAAGCTCTACTAGATGTCACAATGACAGGAAGATGTAGTGAGAGGAGAGAAGTATCCAGGGCTGCATCCACCACTGAGAAGGTACAAACACACTGTCTGAGATAGGCACATGCTAACAGCTAAATTTCAGCATTCTGAACACACACAAAAAACGTGCAAGATATGAGAAACCCGTAAGATATTATAAACCACATAATTTCTAAGAGAATTATGTGCACGTGGCATTTTTTTTTATCAACCATGTTTTTATCTAGACAGCAATAAGAACCTTCAATATGCTTTTCTAACAAAAAATCAGCTCAACATTCTATTAAATTATTAATTACTCTGCATCATCCCTGCATAATTCCCAAGTTACCAGACTTGTAAGTTTGACTCTGGCCGTGGGCAAAACAAGTCAAACTGACTCAGGGGCAAGTCAAACCTGGGTTGATCAGGTTTGACTTGGGTCAACTGAGTTTGACTCATGCCAAACTGCCTATAAAAGCCCAGAAACTGCGGCAAATCAAACTCTCAAATCTTCTGCCTTGCCGAGTCTGGTAACATTGCATAATTCTTTAAGAAGCCTGGTAACATTGCATAATTCTTTAAGACGCCTGGTAACATTGCATAATTCTTCAAGACGCGTGCACATACCAAAAGGATATAGGTCAAAAATATTTTTTAAGAAAGTCCAAAAAATGATGACAAGTTCTACCTCTAGTTCAGCACCAATAAATGCAGAACAGTGTCCAGCACATTTCACAATGAGCACTAAAGCCACATTTAAGGTTCAAAATCCACAAAAGAAATAAAATGGCCATCATAGGATGCTGAGCTCAATTGAAACGGAGTCAAACAAATGATGAGAAGTTTCACCTCTAATTCAGCACCAAGAAACGGAGAACAGTAAAGCCACATGTAAGGTTCAAAATTCACAAAAATAAATAAAATGGCGATCATAAAATGCTGAGCCACATAATAGACCGTAGTACTGAAGTAAATTTGGGGTATGCAAAAGATATATTGTGAATGTGGCGAAACTACTTTTATTATGTTAAAACAACAATTATATTATTTAAAACTAGTATTATGAAATGCCAGAATACCAACAAACAGTTTATAATTCTAGTCTAGTGATCTTCAAGCATTACTGATAATGGCTAATTCAAACTCAGCAAAATATTCAAGCTAAGAACCAACCCCACCTGTAAACCCTACAGCTGCACTACATCTTGAAAGCAATAAAACCATAAAACTAAAGAAAATTACCCTCCACTGGATTAGAAAGGCAGCTGGTTGAAGGACTCTTCATTTTCGCCGATCGAACTGCTGCACGCTACTGCACTGAAACAACTATAACCCAACGAACTAACAAAGAGCAAAGGTATAATCGAATAAAACTATATGCCTCCGATCATCAGAAGCACAATTTTCTTCCATTAACCCTACTTCCACAGTTCTGCACATTCCACCACGCAAAATTTCCCCTCTGCAATCTGCGCATGCCAACTGAGTGCACCAAATCAATTCTCCATTCACATGGCTTATTTTGTGCAGAAAATTAAAAATATGAATTATAAGGTTTCGTCTAATTGAAGCGCAAATTTGAAATCTAAAATCTGTGCATTCAGACGGAGACGTTGAGCGAAGTTTACAGTCAAATGACAGAACATTTTGTGCAGAAAATAAGAACAAATGCATTTTGTGCAGAAAAATGTAAATAAAAACATTGTGGAAAAAGGTAAAAATCAATACATTTTTAGCAGAAATAAAAAAATAAATGCATTTTCTGCATTCAATGAAACTAAAAACCGCAATACAGTTCAAAGAAGACCAAATCGTCCGCAAAATGATTAAAATATTTTCCTAAAACTCATCTTTTCTCACAAATATCTATAAAATCCGGCTGCCGTGTCCTCAAAACGACATTATTCACTACATGACCGATCATTTTAGGCAGAAAAACGAGAATAAATGCATTATGTTCGGAAACAACAACCAAAAAATGCATTTTGTGCCGAAAAGCAAACTAGGAACAGATATGCGGATATGAGTCCTATTGAAGGCAAAATTTACAGCAAAACTTCTAAATTTCATTTTTCCTTCTAAAATGCGACAAATCCAGCTGTGCTACTCTCTGATAACTATAACCCGTTATTTTAAGCCATAGCTGTGTCTGCTTAACAAATACTCCAACAGAACCTTAAACTGCTCAGAACATTTTACCCTATAAAAACAAGACTTCGTTAAAGCTGTTGCAGGTTACCCGAATCAAACGGCGAGCGATGCGCTCCACAGAGCAGCCTCTGCCCAACAAAACCTTGAGACAGCTCCGAGCCGAACTCAGTCCACTCGTCTAAACCCGAAGCAGCTTCCACCCGGTCATCAAACGCCACAGACCCGCAGAGAGCGCCGAGAACTGTCGGATCGACGGCGTAGCTGTCCGTGCCTTAACGGACGAGGCCCCCGGATTCGACCCCGGGACGGCCGGCTCGAACTCCAGGTGGCTCCCCTAAACCTCAAGCGCCTGCGCCGAAATCCGACGGCAAAGATACCTTCACGCAAACCCCGCACCGTCCGATGAAAAGAAACGAGGCGAACAATTGCTCAGCGACAGGCTAGATTCGGCAGCGAGTGACAAGGAGGCAGACAAACACAACTTAACAGCAAGACAAACATGACATACCATCGCATAAAATTAAATGGCCAGACTCGCCGGCAAGAATGTCAGGCACCTCTGCCACATCATCGCCACACCTTCCGCGTGTCCCCCTTCACGCCGACATCTCACGAAACCGCTCCTGTTTCGCCACCGAAACCGCTTCCATAAAACCGCTCTCGGGCAGGGGGAATAGAAGCGGATGGAACAGTCCGACTCGTGCTGTTGTTATTCTTCGCCGTATGATTGCCGATCCGCAAAACCCGGTAGCAGTCACATGGTCGTATTTAAATTAACTATTTGTCTTACACCTACTCTTTAAAACTCCCAACCTTTGACTTGTTTTACATTTATTTAATCGCTATTTTCGCTAGTCGACGAAAAAGCGCAGCTTTACAGGATAGGAGGGTCCCCTCTTATTTTTCCCATGCGATTCAACCTCCCTACGATGCCACCTAAACAAAAAGAAAATGTTTGGCATTGTGTGAGGTCCCCCTAGAATTTGGATGAATAATCTTGTGCTCTAACCCTATGGTTCACAATGCTTTGTCATAGATTTGCATTGATCTCATCCCAGTGTGGGGTCTTGGTGTTATCGATGGCTATGCACTGTTCCGATCCCAGTGAAGGTCTTGTCACTCACCATCCTACCATGAAATTATTGAATTATAGCTCAACTTAGTAGGCCCATGATGGAGCAATATCTGCATAGTGGTTTTTGTCTGATTTCCTACACCAGAGCTTGATTTTACCCCACAGAAGTACAACCCTTCTTAGTGCTTTACATAATTCAACTTTCATGTTATTGGTTTAGGTGACAAAGCGCAGTACCAATATGCAAACCCTACTTGATTGTAAAGGAATTTTGTTGTCCCACACCACTTTCAGTATGAAAATCCTACTTGATTATAATGGAATCTTGTTTTTCAACACCAGCTATAGCTATAGTGCAGGTGACATTTTTGAATCCCAGCTGCAGTAAAGGTGACATTTTCGAATCTCTCCATCTACTTGTGATTACATAAGTTTAAGAAAGAATAGAAAATGAATTAAACATATTTTTCAAGTTAAAATTCGAAAGAAAAGTACAAATTCGTGTTGAGCTTGATCAAAGTCTCGATTCACTAAATAAAATAGTTTTAGAGTAAGATAATTCTCAATGGATCTAGATATTGGGTTATGAATTCATTGCAAATTTTGCCAATAAACATATCATCTGCAAGATTCTTATCCAACAACTTTTATCTCTATGAAAAAGAATAAACATGATACACCCATGGGATGATGATCATCAAAGAAGAAACCTCCACATATGCTAACACCAAAATAGTGTATCAATTGATAAAGACCAATGACATTGATTCAGATGCCTAGCCCTTCTTCTCAAGTTGTTGTTGCTGTGGATATGACCTCGATGCCTTCTCCTTGTATGCAGATAGTCGCATTCAAAAAGCTCATTGATAGAATGAAAAGGCATCACGAATAGAGCAATTTGAATCAAATGTCTCAAGTGATCTAGAGTCAAGTGTTCCTCTTTCATTAGCAAACCCCTCGGTTTCATGTAATTTGAATCAAATATCTCAAATAGTATAAAGTCGGGGACTCCTCTTTCATTAGCAAACTCCTTAGTTGACTAAAAAAATATCAAAGAAAAAATGATAAAAAAGAAAAACCCATCATATCTCTCAAGTGATCTAGAGTCAAGTGTTCCTTTTTCATTAGCAAACCCCTTGGTTTCATGTAATTTGAATCCAATATCTCAAATAGTATAAAGTCGGGGACTCCTCTTTCATTAGCAAACTCCTTAGTTGACTAAGGAAATATCAAAGAAAAAATGATAGAAAAGAAAAACCCATCATATCTTTAAATGCACGACAAACCATTTCAAAACCCAATGCATATAAAGAGGCACTCTATAACTATGTATAAACAAGAAGAAGTCATGTGCAATAGAAAGAAGTTGCATACATTTTTATATATATTGAGCTGATAAAAAATAAAAATAAATAATAAATAATAATATATAAAAGAGAGAAAGTCTAGTCAGATTTATGAATGATAGATGCATGTATCTCTTTAGTTATCAAGTTGATAAAAATAGAGAGGTATTGATGTTTTGAACACTATTCAAAAATATTAGATGCATTTAACTTTTTTTAATAATTATTTAGGAAAGTATGAAAAGATGTATTATGTGCAATTTATTGAATATATATGAAAAGAAAATGTATATCTTTTTAGGTAGGAGTTGATAAAAGAGAGAAATATTTATATAAGGAAAATAATTTCAAAATGTATAAATATTAGATGTATCTAACTTATTTTAATGGTCACTTAGAAAAACATGCAAAAGGGAATTATAAAGTAGTGTCAATCATTAATATGTTTTCTAGGGGAGGGGGATATATTCACCCAGTAACCAATTAAATAGTATTAATAGAAAAATATCATTGTATCTCTAGAAACTGTAAACATGGCCAAATTAGCAACTAACCTTGATTTAGTCAATGATGTTTGTAATCTTCACTTAGACAAAGGGTTACAAAAATGAATATATAACCCTAATTTTGAGTAGTATGTGGCAAATTGCTCTTGTATCTCTTTTGGTTGTTTATACATTTCTCAAGTTTATACAATTTCTTCTAGCACAAATATCGAACTTGATGTGCTTTAATTTACCAAATGAATTAAAAAAAACTTGTATTGTTAGTGAGAAGAGAAGTGTTTGTAGAGTTCCAATTTTACGTTGTGCTTTCGATAAAGATGATCCAAGTTCAAATGTGGTAGTTAGCATTTGGTTATGGTCAGGGTTTACAGGTAGTTATAATTAAGGATGAAGTCGTGTTTATGTGATCATGTATTGGAATATTATTATATTGGAGCGTGGTTCATTAGACAATTTCCCACTTGAAAAGGCAAGTGAATAGGAGTTTATCCTTCCATAAAAGGATCATTGTAATGTGTTGCCCTACCTTAAGGGTTTTTTATAAATGAAGTATAAGGAATTTCTTGAATATCTAGTTGATGAACATTTTATGTGTTAAAGATCATTACAAGTGATATTAGAGCTTGAGTACAATGCTTAATGAAGGAGGGTGGAATGGTGGGATCCTTCCTAAGGGTGTAATAAAGATCTATAGGCCCATTAGAATCAATAATAGGATATGTATGGTGGTCAATTAATGTAATGTGGACTAGATCCACTACTGAAGGGGGGTGGAATGGTGGGATCCTTCCTAAGGGTGTAATAAGGATATATAGGCCCATTAGAATCAATAATAGGATATGTACGGTGGTCAATTAATGTAATGTGGACTAGATCCACTACTAAATAAGGCCCACCAAGTAGTTAGCATCCAATAAATGTAAACTAACCTCTTTAAAGAAGGCCCATTGAGTAGCTAGTATTGAATAATTGTAATATGGTTTCATTAAAGAAGGCCCACTATGTAGTTAGCATTTGGTTATGAGTGAATTAAAAGTGGACAAACTCAACCACGTTTCTATTAAAATTCTTCCCCAAATCTAGTAGGAATTTTGACGAAGGTTATAATTCTACCAAATTGATGGAAAATTTGACCATGAAACTTCGTCCTTAGAGATTTTAGCCAATTTTACGAAGTCCAACTCATCTAAATTTCAAAAGAATTAATGGATTAGGGCATAACGTTGCCTCATAAAAAAAAGACTTGAGTTTGTCTACTTTTTTACTCACTCTTTTGGTTATGGTTAGGGTTTGCTAAGTAGTAATCATGTATTAGAATATTATTATATCGAAACCTAACTCATTTGGAGGTTACCCCCTTAAAAAGACAAGTGAACACAAATTGATCCTTCCATTAAAAGATCATTATAAAATGTTGCCCTATTTTAAACTTTTTTTATTAATAAAGTATAAGGTTTTTTTTTAATACTGTTTTTGTGAAAATACTAAAAAAATCATTACAAAATTATCAACTATATTAAAACTAGCTATAAAAATAAAAAGCTTTACGCATTTGATTCAAATTCAAAACTCCCAAATAAGAAATTAAAATAAAACTTATTATATCACGAAGTCATTGCTTACATACACATCTTGCATACCTAAACCAACATTATATTTTTTAAAACCTTATTTTATAAATTGCAATATTATTACCTAAATCCACATTATATTTTTTTTAACCTTATTTTATATTTTATAAATGACACACTATATTTTTTTTTTAGCCTTATTTTATATTTTATAAATGACAATATTGTTGTTCAACTATCCGTTGCCATTTTATAAATATAATTAAATTATGGTTAAACTATAAATCAGTAAAATGGTTAGATTAGATTCTCCATGGTTCTACCTAATTTTATAAAGCAATACAAAATTTTCTTCGAAATGTTCCACTAACCTAGGGATTATCAAATACATCAAAGTCGCCAATGTGGCGTAGTCTTTATCCGAGTTATCTTGCACTCCATCGTTTTCACAACAAATGCACTGCACGTTCTTTTTTAATGATGAGACTTTCAATACGGCACTCAAGTGCCCCTTTCGAAAATCTATGGATATGAAATTTATGGATCCGCTAGTTGACTAAATCTTTTTTCTTAAAAGATGGGGAAAGATTATTGTTCTACTATCATGTTCAACATGTGATCTCGAGCAACTTCGATGATGGTTTTGATTTGGCGGATAAATTGATGGATCATTATTTGTTTGCTATATGTCCTTTTTTTCATAAAATTTTATTCCATAGCTATGCATCACTATTACCGGATCAAACATTGTGACTAAATTATGTGACATCTCTTTGTGGAAGTCCATGCATGTTATTTTGGGACAACAACACAATTAAAATGGATTGGATAACCAAGACGAAAAATCGGTGTCACATATGTTTGAAAGGTTTTAGTTCAACAAAAAAGGCTTAGTTTAACATTTTATGTTTTGATTTTTTGGCAATTAACACCGAAATCCATGTAATTATTGACCAAATCACAATTTCACATTGCTTAAATCACATTTTTGAATGCATAAATTGATTCAACGCTTTCAAAAACCCTAATACAGTAAAAATATGTAATTTCAACCACTGAAATCTGCAATTTTATGAATTTCCTGCCAGATTTTGGGCAAAACTAGTCGAAAAAAGTGTCTGATAAAAAGTAAAAACGTAGAACGTTTAGACTACGTCAACAAAAAATATTTGTCATGGATGTCTAGGAGGTTTTAAGTTCGAGTTCTAATTATTCAATATGGGAAAATCTTGTTCATTGCTCTAATGTTTCCATGAGATTTGCAGAAGATTTACATGTCAACAAAAAGATACTTCAACCTGTTCTTTGTTAACTAGTAGCGTCCTTTATTTTTTGATCAAATTGATGAACTTATTACCCCCAACCCATTACCAAAATTTATTCATATCTTTCAAGATGGGATCACAGTTAGTGGAACTGCATTCATGGGCATGTCACTCTAAGGATTCCCGATATTTTTCTTGGAATCGAACATGGGAAAGTGATGGAAAACTCCCACATGTTTACTACAACCACAACTCAATTAACTGAAATTGTGGTCGTAGTCATGACAAGTAGTATCTGGTGTTATGGATGAGAAGAGGGTAGGCTTTGATCCCACTTATGTTTGCACAGGGAGTGAAATGCAAGCCTCGCACGTACGACCACTACCTCTGCATGCCCCCATGGCAATATCAGAGACCCGACACCTTCATGGGAATTGAATATACCTCGACAATTTATGTGACCATTTGACCTTCCAACCACATCATGAGATCTTTAATTATTATTGGCTGACTTTTTGGTACAATATACTTTCATTATCCCCCACTTTAAATTTTCAATGTGTCCCTTTAATCTTGATCGTTGTGGTTGGTTTTGTTGTTCAATATCATTTTATGCAAGTAATCGATGGTTCGTAGTGAGTCGCCTACCAACCCCTTTTTGTGAGATACTTCTATGACTTGTGGATGAGGTATGGTTTTGGGTATAGAAAACCCACTCATTGTGAAAGAATATTAAATTCAAGGTGAAAGGAGGGATTGTAACACCTTGATGTTTGGCTTGATATTTTTAGTTTTGATTGATAGGAGACTCATCATCCCCTCATTGTTTGCTTCTATTGATGATTGATTGCGAGAGACCTAGAAATATGTGTGATTGCTTAGATCATGATCAACATTGATATTTCCTTTTTAATGAATTACTTAGCATCGATGTTCTTGATAATGGGTATGTAATAGTGGTGATCTTTGATGATGATTTGGCACGAATAGTACTTGTAACAATGTGGTTGATACCATACACAATTGTTCAATAACATACATATTTATATACCTCCTTGTTATGATGCTCTTGAGTTATGATAATGATGTCCAATGCACATTGGTATTTAACTGGAAGGACTAATCTGTTACAAGTTGAGACATTGTTGGAAGATAAGGGAAACACACTCAAGGGAAAGGGCTTGTGACTCAATGAGGATGACCACCATATCCCAGAGCTTAGGGAGACTTGGGAAATGGGAAAACTTGAGAAAATGACCTCTAAAGTTAATTGGGATAGAAGGGGCAAAAGGGAAAGAGTTGTAACTTACTTTTACCTTATTCTTGAAACTTTTAATTTCACCCTCGAGTTTGTTTTAAGGCTTGTGTGAGAAGGGGGAAGGACAAGATCAAAATCTTGGAATAATGTTACTCTTGGGAAGGATTACAAAAGGATTTCTTGCCTTAGGGAGGGTTAGTTGGCCTAAGAGGGTTTTTATTAAGGTTTTATCAATATGTGCAAGAAATATGTGGTTTGAATTATGTACTTGGTAGAGAAAATTATTGGTTGCCCTAACATAGCCCGAGTGGACTAAAAGGTTCGGGTGCACTACCTATTGATGGGATACTAAGGCTCATTTTGTGCCTGGATACTTCTATGAATCTTTTTGTACCCTTGGAACGCCATTGCCGAGTGTGATTACATGCACTAGGGGCAAGGGTAGTGATAAGATCTTTACAAAGGAGCACCATTGCCAAGTGTAGTTGAAATCACCAAGGGCGGGGGTGGTAGTCAGAACCCTGCACACCATACCTTGAGGGGTTTTAGGGGTGTTGTAGACCAAGGGCCTATCCACCATACCAAGGTTAATTAACTAGGATTATAATTCGTGATAATCCTTGGGAATTGTTAACTATTTACAAAGAGTTTCTATGTGCCCTAAATTCCTCACCTCGTTAAGCTTGAGCCCTACTCGATGAGGCAATACTAGTGAAAGTAGTTGCATTGGTCGAGTGGGAAATCAACCCTTTAAAGCTTTTCCCCCCTTTTGATTGACAATTGGATAATGGGATTCTAGAGCATTGTTTGGATCAACACTTTGACTTCGGTGAGATAAGGATTGTAGGTACTTGTTATCATTTTTAGAGAGAGATGGAAAACTACATTTGTGTTTAGATTACTCAATGTTTCAATCCACAAGTCGGGATCATCATTAGGAGTTTGTTAAGCTCAAATATTAATGATCTATCAATCCATAAAATGAATAGTAAATGATAACCAATGAGTGAGGCAGGGAGATTCACACGATGTATTTAACCTATGTTTAATCATTGCAAAGACTAGAATAATATCAACATCACAACAATTCTTTAGGAATGAGAGATAATCCAATTTACGAGCCATATTAATTCTTGTCCCTTTCAAACATGCAAATTTCATCCAAGGCTTCCCTTGTCTGTAGGCATACTACTAAAGTGTTCATTATTTTACACAATGGAGATTTTTAGAGAGAGAGAGACATGGAAAACTACATTCATGTTTAGATTACTCGACATTTCAATCCACAAGTCGATATAATCACCAGGAGGTTGTTAAGCTCAAATATTAATGACCTCCCAATCCATAAATAAATAGTCAATGATAACCAATGTGTGCATCAACGAGATTTCCTTAACATATTTAATGTGTGTTTAACCCTTGCAAAGACTAGAATAATATTAGCATCATGACAATATTTTGGGAATGAGAGATTAGGAAATTTATGAGCCATATTTATTCTTGTCCTTTCAAACAAATGAATTTCATCCAAGGCTTCCCTTCCAAGGAGGGATACTACTAAATCGTTCATTATTTTACACAGTAGAGAGTTTTAGAGAGAGAGATGGAAAATTATATTCATGTTTAGATTACTCAATGTTTCAATCCACAAGCTAGAATCATCATCGGGAGGTTGATAGGCTCAAATATTAATGACCTATCAATCTATAAATAGATAAGCAATGATACCAATGAGTGAGTCGACGAGATTTCCTTGATGTATTTAACATGTGCTTAATCCTTGCAAAGACTAGAATAATATTAGCATCATGACATTTCTTTAAGATTGCGAGATTGGTCAATTTATGAGCCATCTTAATTCTTTTCCTTTAGAATAGGAAAATTTCATCCAAGGCTTCCCTTCCATGGAGGGAAACTATTAAACTTTTCATTATTTTACGCATTAGAAATTTTTAGAGAGGGAGATGGAAAATTGTGTTCATGTTTAGATTAATCGATGTTTTGATCCACAAATCGAGATAATCATTAGGAGGTTGTTAAGTTCAAGTATTAATCACCTCTCAATCTGTAAATAAATAGTCAATCTTGACCAATGAGTGAGCCAATGAGATTTCCTTGACATATTTAACTTATTTAAGCAAGAAGGAAGAGTAGTAAGCTATGAGTCAAGGAAGAGTAGTAGGAGGAGTAAGCTATGAGTTGAGGAAGTTGAATGTTCATGAACATAAGTACCCAACTCGTGATCTAGATATCCTCTCAATAGTGCATGCCTTGAAGGAATGGTGGCACTACCTAATTGGTAGAAAATTTCAACTATGGATAGACTATGAAATCCTTAAATACTTGCATAATCAATTGTAATTGGACATTACGAAATGGTGTTGGGTGGAACTTCTGAGAAACTATGGCTACGACTTGCTACATATAAAAGGAAAGTAGAATCTAGTGGTTGATGCCCTGGAGTAGAGATGACAAATAGGTGCAATATCACAAGCTCGGTCGGACTTAAGGACAGTAATTAGGATGTGACCCAAGGAGGATAGATGGTATCAAGAAGTATGGCAAGCACTATTAGGGAGAAATGATTAGACAAAAAAAGAAGTCAAAGTACAATGATTATCATCTAGCTAAAGATGGGGTGTTATTTTGGAGGAACCAAATTTATGTACTAGACCACAAGTACTTGAGAAGATTGGTATTTCATGAAGTGCTTGATGATCCTTATTTCGGACACATGGTATACCAAAGGACATATCAAAGTATGAAGCAGTTGTACTATCGACTCAATTTAAAATGAGATATTGTTTCCTATGTACCCTGGTGTTTGGAATGTCAATAGATAAAAGTGGAACATCAACATTTAGTTGGGAAATTAAATCCTCTTGTTGTACAATCTTAGAAGTGGGAAGGAATATCTACGGATTCTATCTCAAGGTTACCAAGCACCTCCAAGGTAATGACTTTATATTGGTGGTAGTCAATCAACTAACAAAGACAACCCACTTCATTCCAATAAACACTATTGACATGGCATATGATATAGCCCACATCTTTATTTGAGTAGTGAGGGTGCATGGTGTACCAAAGTTAATTGTAAAAATCGTGACTTGGAGTTTACCTCTAAGTTCTGGTAGATTTTGTTTCATGAGCTACACATAAAATTGAGTTTTAATACCACCTACCATATGGAGACAGATGGCTAGATAGAAAGAGCCAATAGAAGTCTAGAAGACATGCTTGGGATGATTATGCGATGAACCAACCAAGAAGCTTGGAATCCTACCTACCCTTAGTGGAATTCTCCAATAATATCAGATACCATCACAACATCAAGAAAAGTATGTTTGAGGCCTTGTATAGATAGAAGTGAAACTCCCTTGTTAGTGGGGATGACCTAGAAGTACAACTAACTCAAGAGAAGGACAACCTAGAAAAAATAGAAAATATGGTGGAACAAGTTCAACAAAATCTAAAGAGTGTTGAGGACCTACCAAAAACCTATGCGGATAAAAGGAGATAGAAACAAAGCTTCAAAGTTGGAGAAAGGTGTTTCTTAGAGTTGAGCCAAAAAGGAGTTCTTTGCACTTGGGGAAATGGAAGAAATTAGCACTAAGAAATTGTGGGCCTTTGAAATCTTAATGCATATGGGTGTCAATGCTCACAAACTCGCCTTACCACTGCATGTGAAAATCCATGATGTTTTTCATGTATCTTTACTTAAGAAATATGTGCCTAACCCTAGTCATGTGTTGGAATTTGATGTTATACAAATGAAGGAAATAAGAGAATTTCTCATCGGGCCCCTAGAGATCATTGGTAATAATAAATAGCACTTGAAAAGTAGAGGAATAAAGCAAGTCAAGGTTTGTTGGCAGCGCTACTCATAAGGTGATGACACTTGGGAATTGGGATCATAAATTAAAAACCTTTCTCCTCATTTGTTTGGTGATGGCATAGTTTCAGGCCATAACC